>JAOTON010001778.1:0-182721 GCA_034440635.1 Lepas anatifera | reverse complement strand
AGCAAATCAGTCCGATACCTGCACCGGATCGGCAAAGCATCTCCTCGCGGGACTGTGCACGCAATGCCTCGTTAAGTGGTACCAAACGGCGCGATGCCGCCGTCTGCAGGGAAGGAGGCGGACACGCCTGTGTAAAGCTTGTTCGATGTCTGTCCCTCGCCGGCACCCGTCTCTGCATCTGGCGGGCCACAGTCATAAACATCGACTCCGAGCAGCTGTGGGGCGACGGCCTGGTGGCCAGCCGGCCCAGAGGCTACCTCAGTTTCAGGGAGCCTCTGGGCTATGGTCCCGTTCTTGAGGACCCAGGGGACAACACAACACACAATAACCTGTCATGGGATGAAGCTTCGCGGAGAGTGGAAGTTTCCCGTAGGTGGATGAACGGCAATCGTGCTCCAGACGCGGGAAACCAGCGTCCTTGTTTGTCGGACTCTGTTCTAGTACCGATGCAGAACTCAGTACCTACAATCGCGCTGGAGCTAGTCGTTGGACTCCGCAAGCAACTGAATGATGGGTCAATGGTCACCCGCCTGAACTCGCAGGTCAGCTCTTGTGGCACTGTACAGGAGTGTGTTATCCTCTACGCTCTACCATGGGAGGGTGAACCTGGGGACCTCTTATCCGGTCAAATGAGAGGCGTCTATACATATGCAGTGCTTTGCAAGCGCTACAGTGGATGCCAGCGCAACGCGGGCTACCGCGGAATTAACTGGTGGACACACTGGTCAAAAAAAACTTGGGCTCTACCACAAGATGACGACGGAGCCGACCCCAAGACCTTTTGCGAGAACAGTTCCAGGTCGGCGAAGCACTACTGGCCTAACGGCTTGCACTGAACTAGTATGCGGGACCACGCGCTGCCATCCGGCGTTCGGCACGATCGTGACGCCGCAGTCACGGTGCGCCAGTCTCAAGTGGGGTGCTGGGCAGGCTTGGAGCAGTACCTCAACCGGATGGGACACCGGCCGACACCTACCTATTCTCACTGCTGCAGCAAGGCGTACTTCGTGGCCATCTGCCTGATGTGTGGGAAAGAAGTGGGCACTCAGACGCACGTGCTGCTGCGCTACCCATGCCTGTGCGGCACAATCCTTCTGGGGAAACATCTGCGGGTGCCTTGCTCAGTATGATGTCCTTTGGAACACATGAATCATCTGTGGCTCGTTATTAAATTACGAGTTTAATTTTAGTTAGTGATTTCTCAAAACAATCGTTTCGAATTGTTGTGTCGCGCAAATGAGCCTGTGATATGCTCGGTATAATTCAATTGATTGCACCACACTTCTACCCTGTGTTACGCTCTGCTTAAAGAAGCGCTTAGTGATCCGACTTTACTTTGCATGATAATTTTGCGTATCCCACCCAGTGTCCTAAAACCTGGGGTGCTGGGTGCAGAACGGCATCCATTCAAGCAGAATTTTCCACTCACTTTTATATTTGTTTTGCTGGATTTTCCACTCACTTCCAACAATACTTACTACTATTGAATTTTACTCAACAATACTTACTACAAGGGCCAGTTCCATTGCCTCCTCTACCAACATCCACTGGAAAAAGAGAGTAGCAGAATCGACTAGAAGATCGCCAAATTAACTCGGCTCTTATGCGCTTCTTTCGCTTTTCTGAAAGAAAATCTGGAGATTTCTATTTTCTGGCCAATTATACCTGCCATCCTTATCTCCACCGATTTCAGTGGAACAACTGAATCGAAATTCTGGCGCGGGCAAGACGCTCAGTGCCCCCTGCCCCACCGGAGAAAGTTCCAATGGGTGAACACCGCCACTAAATTCCACCACTCACAAAATTGGTGAGTGGAAAATTAGACACCCTAGCCTTGTGGGGCCAAAAAAATGAGCTGACCGCTTTGAAAGATACATTTCTGGAAAGCAGTTTATCTGTGCACATTATTTCTAGGCTTACGTCCTTGAAAAGTTGTTTCTGTATTTCTGGTACGGAGAATAGTGAAAACCATTTTGGTCATTTTGTTGTTAAAAGCAATTATCTTGAAATTTGTATGCTAAGCAGCATATTTTTTTGACATTGTATGGTAGAAAATTGACCATTTATTGCGAAGAAAATAATTTTTATCCATATCAGCCCTTCATTGCTGCGTCCACGCCCTGTGACACCCAAATCCACTCACGACACCCTACGACACCCTAGGCATAAATACGCTGATATTTAAGTTGAACTGAAAGTGTCCGGTACTTGAATACATTGAAACTTTACATTTTCATTAAATTATTTTTTGGGGCAACAAGAATGCATCCAGTTACCCTTCAAACATCGACACTTTTTTGTATGGCTGGTCTACGGCGTGGACTTACCAAATCGCCGTCTTTACATCTAGTAAACAAAAGCGGCATCTTTAGGCTTTTTGAAAGGCCGGTTTCTTATTCGTTATTGACAAAAAATTGTTAGTCTTCCTCTTGGTGTGCTTTTAGTTGTATAATTTTCTAGTCTATAAGGATTTAGAAAATTAATTTACAGCAATTTTTGAAATGCAAATTATGTAGCTCATGCGACCGAGAAGCGGCAAGCGATCAGAAATTTAAAGTAGTAGTCGATCTGACGCTGTCGCAACCCGCCGCGCCTGGCTGATTGTAGACGAAAGGAAGAAACAACAGAAAGAAGGCTGTAGCTTCGATTAGATTGATAGAAAGCAGCATACCTATTCATATAAAGGTGAGTAGATATGTGAAGAGGAGCAGGGGAATTGACAGATAAAGAAAAAAACTTTTAGCAAGAGTCTGGAAGAGTTTATTGCCATGATAGAAAGTTTGTAGTTTCGTCTGGGTTAGTTATATCCATGCATATATTTGGAACACACACACATATACGTACATACTCACAGGTGAAAAAGAGCACACGAGGCAACAATAAATGCAGATAAGGTGTAGTGTGTATGCTCAATTAGAAAAAAATTGCGCAGGTGGTTTGTATCATAAAAAAGAAAAAAGACAGGGCAAGGGGAAAAGAAAAAAGTAAAAAAATCATGGGTTAGTGTTTATTCACGGCCAGTGTATATATGTATCGGCCAGTGTATATTAAGTGTAGTTAAGTGTAAACCAAGGCTCTACTGGGCCCTAGCCTAGGTGTATGCGAAGTGCAGTGATTGAGGTCAGGAGTGGCCTCCAAAATTCCGATAACTATAGGCATAGGTATAGGAGGGGCGTTGTCCCGGACAGAAAAACTATACAGTGTATGGTTAGATAATTAATTTTGGCACTAGGTATTGCACGAAAAATCCTTTTCATTTTTCACCACCTGCCGGTCTCGGAGGCCCCCTCTGCAGAGTTGGTCTAAGGGGGGCTCCGATATTTCGTCTCAGGGGCCCTTTAGAGCTGGTCGTGTGGGAGAGGAGAGGAGGGGCACAAGAGTTGGTCTAGGGAAGCCCCCAAGAGTTGATCTTCATCCCACAAATGTTAGTCTTGGTGGCTCCCAGAGTTCTTTCCCCCGAAGGTTGTCTCAGAGGCCCCCAAAAAGTTTTTTATTTGTGGCAATTCACCAATTCCTTAAAAAAGATTGGAGACTGTATCCGGGGGTTTCAGTTGGTAAAGATTTACCTGCTTAACCCAAATTTTTCACATGGTAATGGTCAAACAATTCTGCTTGGGGACGATTTAAAAATATTTACTTTGAGAAAATTAAAGGAAATATCCATCCCTCAGTTCAAACAAGGGCTCTGAGAGTTTACCACCTGAGTACCCAAATTGGAAAATTTTACTCCGTCATACATTTTGAGGAGAATTTTCCACTCACTTGTCATATATTCCGAGCTTAATTTTCCACTCGACACCCTAGCGCAAAACCTATTTTGGGTCACTGATCCCACCCGAATGGCGATACACTGAATCGTTATTGCAGTGTGTCCTACGTAAATGGTTTGCAGCTCAAAACAAACCTGAATACATCCATCCTTGAATAATTTCACCTGGTATGCCTAGTGGGATAGCTTCTCGCTGTCTAATGCCTGCTGTGCGCTGTGATTCTGTGCAGAAACCGTCTTCATCTTCTTCGCCAAAAGTCCATTTACCTTCACTTGATACTGGGCACAATGAACTTCAACCAAATCATCCGTCATTCACTTCAGGGATCGATGGGCAGGCCGGTGGTCGATCTGGGTATTGCAGCAGAGTGGGATGAACGACGATCTTCCCCGTTGTTGAGGGGAACACATGATGAACTAAACGGCAATTCTCTTTTTGCAATCACGAGAAATATATTAGCTACACCATGCTGAGTGAACATAAATTATATATAGTGTGAAAGCTCTTGATGGAAATATTCCAAATGTTTGCCGCCTCGGTAGCTCAGTTGGTAGAGCGTTGGGCTCCGGTTCGCTGCTCAGGAGCATACAGTGGCAGTGAATGTTCAGGATCGGTTCCCCTGAGACGCTCCGGCGTTCAATCTTTAAATAAAAAACTGGTCTTTATTTCGATCTTCTAGCTCATCCCGTTCCTAAGGTAAAGTTCAACATGTACCAAAAATCAAGTTCGTGCTGTGATGTATTAGATCCAATTGCCTTTAACCTAGGATTCAACGAGGACTCCAATTATGGGGTCAACCGACCTGGCATCTTCCTACATATTGCACAACATATGCAAGAACGCTTCAAGACTTCTTGTGGGACACGGCTTCGTTCGGGTTTCAGAGACAGATAAAGTTGACGTAAAATATTGTTTTAAAAACTGTAACTGTAAAAACTGTAAGTGTTGAAACAAACAGTACAAAACAGTACTGGCTTCAATAGTGAGTTGCCTCTCCGTAACTGGTCGATTCTCGATTAGAAGTGTTTTTTTAAGACCTGGCCAATCCAAGATTGACCATTCAAGCGTCAGACCCCTCCAAAAAGGGGATGGGGGACGTGCTCTTGCCCTTTTAACCTCTTCCGTTGTATGATCCGTCTCGGGTCCTCGATCGGTAAAACAGGTGCCGTTTTGTAATTCTAGAAGCTCAGGAAGATATCAACGACTACCCAAAAGTCTGTTCTGTAACTGCCATCTCGGTTTTGTTCAGTGTTATTTCAACTTGCTCGGACATTCGTGAGGTGGTGATTACTAATGGACTAATCTTCGTCTGCTGCTTCCTCTTCAAGTCGGGCTGTAAATGGGTATGACATATATAAGTCATGTGCACTGTATTACCGTAAGCCATACCACTATGCAATATTGTATAGGCCACTGGTTTTAAAGACTGGTCCTTCTTACTTTGTATATGTACCGTGAAGGAAAGCGCGTGCTTGTTTGTCCACCATCGACGTCACCCAGCCTAGGAATGTGCCTTTAGACGTGGCGTCGACAGACCGAGGTCTTGATTATTTCTGTCATTCTCTGAATATTTTAAAAATTATCATAGAGGATAGAGATAGACGTACTGCTGTCGGGATGTTTGCCAGAGACAGAACAATATGCGGGTGGTCTCCCTTCGGTGATCGACACTAACGTTTAATGCAATAGAATATACCTGATTAAGTCAATCACACCATGATACTGAGAACAGACGCAAGAAAGTGCAAAATTTCATTATGATAGAGCAGACTGTTATCTTCCAGACCGTGGTATGAACACAGCTCTTGTTTTCACCTCTCTCCTTCCCCTCCCCTCCCCCGTGCTGGTCGTCGTCTCGCGCGCGGCGCGCCGCCTCGGGTGTCCGAGCACCTCTGGCAGCCGCCAGGCTCAGTCTGGTCTCTGAGAGTTGAGCTGTGATGTGAATGCTGTATTTTCTATTAAGTTGGATATTTTAACTGTCGTACAAGACTTGGTGTGATGAATATCATAGACAGCATACAGCTTGAAAAATAAACTTATTTTGGTCAATGTTTTCATTTTAGTATTTGAACAAAACATGCAATTTAACTATGATGTTACAGTAAGCAGTACTCCATGCCCTTTTCCATACTCCGTACTCACATATTTCATTCCATAGCGGTGCCAGTGTCACTTAATGGAGTGGCATGCCTCTTTTGCTTGATTTAGAATGGAAACGTTTTATTGTTGTGTCAAGTGCAGAACGTAATAAAAAGCCATAAAGCGGGGCTGCCGTGCTCAATGACTTGAAGTGTAAGCCAAAAACAAAAAGCAAATCAAAACAAAATAACTACAAACGAAAACGCATGCTTGTTTTCTGGCACCGCCATCACCTGGTTGCAGAATCTGCGTTTAGACGGGTTATTGGCAGACCAAAGTGCTGACAGCGTCTCTGTCATCCTCTGAATTGGGAAATAATCGGACATTGGCATAGAGAAATTGAAACACGCATAGGCGGATCCAGGATTACCGATCGGAGGGGGCACCTTCCCGGGGGGCGCCATCCGGACTAGGGGGCGCCACTTATGACCGACAAAACCTATCGGTGGGCGCCGACTTTCGTATCCTGTGGGAGGGGGTGGGAAGCGACATTTTAGGGGGGCGCCATCAATCTTTCAGGGGGTGCCGAGGGTCGATGGGGGGGCACGTGCCCCCCTTGCCCCCTGGATCCGCCTATGGAAACACGCGTGATAAACTGTGTCTACATGGCTTAGTGCAGCGACTATTGGCCGCTGTATTGACACACAAAGAGAGGAGGAAGTATTGCATTAACCCAGGTGAAATGCAGTTTGTTTTTCAGTTGCAAGTTTGAGACTAAAGTTCCAGAGGAGTCTTTGAAACACAAAGCCATTTGCAGTGGTAAAGGGGGCATTCCAGGACAGATCGACCAAGGCTTGACACCACCATATCTAGAAAAAATCTGAAACTTTGTCTCCGGGGTAGTTTTGGGCCAGAAACACGCCTGTGAGAATCTTAGCCCCCTCCGACCAACGGTGACCGAGTTATAGCCCGAGGCATTTTCGGGAGGTCACCTTGTAGACTCATCTTTGATGCTTCATAACTCAACAACGCATTGCCCGATTAACAAGTTTTGTATATCATTGAACTCGTCTTGAACCATGCATTATTTTGAAGAAAAATATTTAAATTTTAAAAATTTTGACTTTTAATTCGTTTGACCTTTTCTTAGATGACCTAGCTTGACCTTTTCGACATTGAAATTGACCTTTTAGACACCTCAAAAATTTTGCTTCATCAAATATCTTTCGATAGAAAAAAATGCGTTTTTGCTATAAGTTCCAAATTTTTAGCACCTAAGGTAGGTATGCAGACGGTTTTTGACCACTGCGGTAGTACAGCCTTATGTTTAACGCCGCAAACAAAGCGATTGCTTTTGTAATCGGTTGCTTGCAATCATACGGCATTGTCTTTACGAAATTTTCATCGTGAAAGTGTCAAAATATATGAGAATTAACACGCGCCCACACAAGGGGGTGGGCAACCGGCCTCTTCAGGTTTCCACAGGTAGTAAAAAAGACCTTCGCGCAGCGCCACCGTACTTCATGTAGCTCTAACTCGAAATTTTTGCAGCTTCTGGCAAAATTTTATGTCTGGGTCATACTAGGTCAGACGGCCAACCCAGGTCAAGAGACCTAACCTCGAAAAAAGTTTGGGAGGTGCATCAATAATATCAAATCTAGCCTATCGTCGTTAGATTCACATTACATAGTAAGGTCGCCGAGCACGATAATTTTCGTAGCAGGATTTCTATGTCGATAACCGGGAGCAGGGTCAGGGTCATGATCTTTTCATTAGAAATGCATGGAGCAATTGGTAAATTTTGATAACTTGAGAGAATTGAGAATTGTCGAGAATTGCGATGGACGTTTTATTTTTACGTTGTCGTGTCTGACTTGCCTCTGCAGTTTGATTAATATTCTTTTTACCATACAGACCTAAGCCTGGCTCTAGGTCAAAGCAGGTTAATTTTGACATTTGACTAGGCAATATTATAAGATACATAATCCGTTTGGGCTCAACAAGAGTGTTCCAATGGTGCTGAACGTTTCTTTCTACGGCTCACCTCTGTCACCTATTATGCCACAAAATTTAGGTTTCCACTTAGTTCCTGTAAAAAATACTGTGACCTCGAGCAAACTCAAAGGTGACACGACCAAACGATTGTATGTAACATATTCGGTAGTGGTTAAAACTGGCTGTTTAGTGGCATCACTCCCAGTGCACTGTGTCATTATTCATCTGGGATTCTGGGATCCGTGTCAGCTATGAAATGATCACCTTGTAAAAATATCATGAGGCAACCTGTTCAAGTGACCAAGTCGAATGCGTTACAATTTCAGGACATTTTTTCTCATATATGAGCAGATTCATATTACTTTTTGGGAATGAACGCCTTTCAGACACGTTACATTGCATGAATCCTCTCAAACGTATGCTGTGCTGCACTGGGTCACCTTGTATCGATATTATTTTTCCATCTCCAGGAACGATGTAATTGTGTGAGTTAGTGGTGCCCATAGGATAAGTTATACTTGTTTCAATTATGGAGAAAGCCGCGACATCTTTGTAAATTTTCGTTTAAGGCTGAAAGGTCAATTATTAATAAGTTCATTTGCCCTCGTCTCCCTCGAAACAATGGATCCCTTTCTATCACTTTTAATGACTGCAATTTTTATTTTCATAAATATTGTCCAAGTTGATGCCAGTTCAGTTTTAGGAGTAGGTGTCTCACTAGAGTCATCAAGGGACTTTTTACGGAGACCCCGACCCCACCACTCAAACGAGCAACTCCCACGATGAAGTGTTAATCAATGAACCAAAGTTGAAAGTCCCACAAGGCATAACGACGACCGTCTACCTCAGGTCACCCCCCTCACCAGTCAGTTGCCAGCTGGCCTTCAGTATTTACGGTACCTACCACCTCCCAGTTGACCTAAATTATGTTTTCAGAAGTTGCAAAATGTTGTGTTAGAGGTACATGGAGTACGGTGGCGCTGCACGAAGGTGTTTTTTTACTACCTGTAGAGGCCTGAGGAGGCCGGTTTCCCACCCCCTCGGGTGGGCGCGTGTTAATTGTCATATATTTTGACACTTTCACGATGAAAATTTCGTAAAGACAATGCCATATGATTACCAGCAACCGATTACAAAAGCAATCGCTATGTTTGCGGCGTTAAACATAAGGCTGTACTGCCGCAGTGGTCAAAAACGATCTACATACCCACCTTCGGTGCTAAATATTTTGAATTTATAAAAAGAACGCATTTTTTCTATCAAAAGATATTTGATGAAGCAAAATTTTTGAGGTGTCTAAAAGGTCAATTTCAATGTCGAAAAGGTCAAGCTAGGTCATCTAAGAAAAGGTCAAACGAATTAAAGTCAAAATTTTTAAAATTTTAATTTTTTTCAAAATAATTTATGGTTCAAGACGAGTTCAATGATATACAAAACTTGTTAATCGGGCAATGCGTTGTTGAGTTATGAAGCATCAAAGATGAGTCTACAAGGTGACCTCCCGAAAATACCTCGGGCTATAACTCGGTCACCGTTGGTCGGAGGGGGCTAAGATTCTCACAGGCGTGTTTCTGGCCCAAAACTACCCCGGAGACAAAGTTTCAGATTTTTCTAGACATGGTGGTGTCAAATTGAAATTTTTTGGTCGTTTTGTCCTGGAATGCCCCCAAACATTATATTGGCCTAGAATCACTTGTATCGGCGACCCTAAGCTACCTTTATGTCAAATTGCATCCACTTCCATTCATTATGAGGACTTCAAACCATAGTGCAGGGGCGCAGCCAGAGCTTTCGTATGGGGGGGCACACCAACTTTGAGGGGCACCCCGGGGAAAAAGGGCACTTTTTAACGTAACCTAAAAAACTTACTATATCTTTGTTTATATCATTTTTTGGGCATCTTTGGTTCAATAAAAAATGCAAATAAATCAATGACGGAGAAGGAAAACTCGATTAAAACTAAAAAAGGGGAAAAAATATCACCAAAATGCCATGTAAGTAGCCAAAACACTACTTTTTGGTAGATTTAAGGACAGCCAACTCATGCAAGTACTTAACATCAGAGAAATCAGCGGAGCATGTGATATCTGTTACAATGTGCAGGTTAAGGCAAAGTGGAGCCGAAAATTATTTTGTTATGCCCATTGGTTTTGTCGTGACGAGTGAGCCCTGGCTGAATGCGGATTAAGTTCCTTGCCTCCCACAATCACCGTGGGACGAGGAGTAGCATAGTGTCTTTGGAAGAACACATTTTTGCTGCCGGAAAAATTTGGGAGATACCTTTGAACGCGTTTATTAAGTTCCATATTCTCAAGGCTCGGTCCCAATTAAGAGTAAATAAAAGGTGAACAGGCCGGTGGTTTGGATGGGGATGGTGTGACAGTGCTGAAAATTGTGAAAACTATTTCTTCATTCAAATTTATTAGTAGAAATCCTCGTTTAGGGGACTGTGCTCTGATCTCAGGGGCACATGCCTTTTTATCATCCCTTCCCAGAATCCACCAGTATAATAAATTTATATAACCAGGGGTGCCTAGGTATCACAAGCCGTTTTAGAGATTCCTCATTCCTCGTTAGCTCCGTTTTACAAGGGGAGTTTCCATTGTAATCTTATTCCCCATCTATTCAAGACCAGCTCTGGGGCCCCCAAGTGTGGATAAGAGGCCTCCAGAGCAGCTTCCCCCATCCCCCAGTTGTGCGTCCAGGGAATAGACTAGCTCATTGACCCCACCCCAAGATGATGGGAGTTGGCCTTGTGTTCTTATTATCTATCTATTCAAGACCACCTCAGGGGCCCCTGATGTAGATCAGGGTCACAGAGCAGCTCATGCTTCACCCAGGGACTAGACTAGCTCATTGGTCCCAGAGATGAGGTCATCAGACTAGCTCAATGGGCCACAGATAGGCTCAAAGGGCCTTAAACCAGTTCAAGAAGCCCCAGAACAGTTTAAGGCGCCAGATCACTTCAGGGAACCTCAAGCCAACTTAAGGGGCTCTCACAAGCTCAGCACCCAGACCAGTTCAGGGTACCCTCAGAACCTAGATCCGCTCTTGGGCCCCAGATCAGCTCTTGGGGCCCAGGGGTCGAAAAACTGACCATTTTGGCATTCTAAATGGTGACAGCCCAAGATGGACAAGGTGACAAAATTAGCTGATATGTTTGCTCCAGACGAATAACGGAACAAATAGCCAAAATTTGCACATGCAATTTAAACTCGCAATGTTTTTCAACAACTAAGATGGTCCAGGAGTATCCCTTGATATCCTAATAACTCAAAACGTGCCACATTTTACAGCCTGGGCTGGTGACACATTTATGGTTTGGCATTTTAATGGTGACAACCTGAACACTTTTTGGCCCCTGTTGGGGCCCCAGATCAGTTCAGGGGCCTCAAGTCAGGTCAGGGGGCAAGATCAAGTCAGGGGCACTAATTCAGCTCAGGAATCCCTCACCAGCTCGGGGCCCAAGCAGTTCAAAAGCCCCAGAGCTGCTCAGGGGACACCAGATCGGCCCATAGGGCACCAGGTCAGCCTAGGGGACAAACAATCAGATCAGTGGTCCCCGACCAGCTCGGGGCCCAGATCAGCTCGTGAATACCAGATAAAGTCAGGAGGCACTTAATCAGCTCAGGAGCCCCATACCATCTCAGGGGCCCTCACCACCCCTGTGGGCCCAGCTCAGCTCAGGGCCTGGGAGCTGCTCAGGAAATCACGTAATTAAACCAGGAGGCCCGGTTTAGCTTAAAGGGCACCATATTAGCCATGGGGCACCAGACTAGTTCAGAGGGAATAAGATGAGCTCAGGAGACACACTGATGACTCAGCAGGCACCAGATCGACTCAGGGGGCATTAGTTGAGTTCAGGAGGCAGTATACCTGCTCAGGGTGCACCAGATCGATCAGCACAGTGGGCATGTTCAAGTCAGAGGCACTAAATCAGCTCAGGGATCCCTCACCAGCTCGGGGCCCAATCAGTTCAAAAGCCCCAGAGCTGCTCAGGGGACGCCAGATGCCCATAGGGCACCAGATCAGCTCCGGGGACAAACAATCAGATCAGTGGTCCCCGACCAGCTCGGGAATACCAGATAAGTCAAGCTCAGAGGCCCCATACCATCTCAGGGGCCCTCATCAGCCTCTGTGGGCTCAGCTCAGCTCAGGGCTTTAGAGCTGCTCATGAAATCACGTAAGGAGGCCCAGATCGGCTTAAATGGCGCCAGATTACTCAGGGGGCACCAGACTAGCTCAGAGGGCATCAGATGGGCTCAGGTGGCACCAGATCGATCCGCTCGGGGTCCAGATCAGCTCCCAGCCCCCCAGACTATGGCAGGAGCCTAAATCAGCTCAGGGAGCAACATAACAGCTCAGGGGACACAAGGTGGTCTCAGGGCCCACCAAACCAGCTCAGGGGGGGCAGACCATCTAAGGAGACATCAATAATCGGTTGAGGGGGCACCTAATCAGCTGAAGAGGCACCATATTGACTTAGGAAGACAGAATCAACTTGGGGAGGCATGAGATCAGCTCGGGGGCCCGAATCAGCTCAAGGGGCACTAAATCAGCTATTAGGGCACCAAACAAGCTCGGAAGCATTAAACTAACTCCGAGGGCATTATATAGGTTCAGGAGGCACAATTATTTGCTCAGTGGAGCACTCGATTGACTCAGGGGCACCAGATCAGCTTAGAGGGCAAGTAATCAGCTCAAGGGGCCAAGACCAGCTTAGAGGCCACGAGATGAGCTCAAGGAGCACCAGATTGGCTTCACCCGTACGATTATTGGCGACGATGAAGCATTAGGTGGACACATACTAGGTGCCCATACTCTTCCCGGGTGCTTGGAAAGGCGACAGAATGCCCTAGCTGACCGAAAAAGGTATTAAGTTGTCCAACAATAGTTTCAATCGCTACATGCGGTCCAGTTACATCAAGGTTCAGCGGCGTAGGACACTAAATTTCGAGTGGCACGGCCCAAATTGGGTACACCACCTGGCAATCAAAAGGGCACCCCGGCAGTGATGGGGGCACGTGCCCCCTGTGCCTTCCTGGCCGCACCCCTGGACAGTAGATCAACTCCGGGAGGCATTAAATAAGTTCAGGGGCCCGGATCAGCTCAAGGGGTACTAAAACAGCTAATAAGGACACCAGGCAAGCTCGGAGACATCAGACTAACTCAGAGAGTATTTTATAGGCTCAGAAGGCACACTTATTTTCTCAGGGAGGACACCAGATTGACTACGAGGGCACCAGATCAGCTCACAGGGCACATGATCAGCTCCAGGGGGCACCAGATGAGCTCCGCCCGTACGATTATTGGCGACGATGAGGCATTTTCTGGAAACGGATTACGTGCCTATACTCTTCCCGGGTGCTTGGAAAGGCGACAGAATGCTCTAGCTGACTAAAAAGGCACTTAATTGTCAAACAATAGTTGAAATCACTAAATGCGGTCTAGTTCCATCTAGGTTCAACGGCGTAGGGCACTAAATTTCGAGCGGCACGGCTCAAAGGGGGTACACCACCCGGCAATCAAAAGGGCACCCCGACACCGATGGGGGGGCACGTGCCCCCTGTGCCCCCCCCTGACTGCGCCCCTGCCATAGTGAGAAGCAAACGTGTTCCGAGAAATTTAGCTCATTGAAATACCGTTTCGGATGAATTACTCGAAAGCCGTTGGAGATAAGTGGGTAGTGTAAATGAATGAAATGACTGCAATTAACTTTCCTATTCAGCCATGTCAATTGTGACCTTGTGAATGACATGTGCTCGGAACCGAGAAACTACAAATAAAATGTTTTCTACTAAAATTATATTTATACATATGAAACAACGAATTTTAATATCACGATATCCATCTCCAATTATTATTAGGGGAAGCAATGTTCTTTCATTATTTGAAATGAAATCGTCAAATCGGCGCATTAGATCGCGAGATATTAGGATTTAAATTAAATTGGCAAAAATGCAGTCCTCCGGCAAAATGGCAAAAACTAGGTCAGAATTTTACGTTTTTCACTGGAAACTATGCCTAAGCACAAGAAAATTGACCTAGCTGCCTCCAGGTGGCTGTCTTTAAACTAAATGAAGCGTACCCTCTGACGTATCGAGCTTACAAGTCGGCCGTCAAATTTCAATCGCTTTTTTGCTTTTATTAGAAATACTGCGTTTTGGCGTAATAAATATTGGCGGACAATTTCGAATTTTTTCTTAGGTGATTCCTGTTGCTTATTCAAAAGGAGGCAAGTTTTAAGTTCGTCGCTTAAGAAATAAAAATGAGAAAAATACAAAATTGAAAACATTTGTTCCAAAATTTCTCAAAAACTATTTTGAGTTTAGATTTGGGGCCTTGGTTTAGGCGTCTAGCGTAAAAGCGCTATCACCCTTTAAAATTCCGGAGCCCTGGCATCAACTGTCAGAATCGCCAAGCGGCCAGAATAGAGCCTCTTGAGAAATCTCAATCTGCTTCGCTCCATGGATTTCGTCATGCGGCTCTGACCTTTAAAAAAACACAGATTAAATTGTCAGTAAGGCAAAAAGGACGATGGATATGCTCATACGATTTCTCCAGACCGGCCGAGCAGTGGGAAGTCTGAAAACAGACCCAATTCTAGCAGCATATTTCGGCAATGCTCGGTCCATTCTTGATTACGGTTGCGTCATTTGGGGAAAGGCTGCTCAAACTCATTTGGAAAGGTTAGACAGAATTCAGCACAAATTTCTTCTGTGGCTAGCTGCCCACGTTCATACATCTCGGCCTTCCACCACGCTTTCTTATTACGACTTGTTAATTTTATTCGAAATTGCCAGCCTCTCGCAAAGAATGTGCCAATATAATTTATGCTTCGTAAAAAAATAATCGTGGGCAAAATATATTCCGCCTTCCTGCTCGAGAGCGTCCCCTTTCACGTTCCACAGCGTCGAACTAGGTGGGCACAGCGACAAATTTTTATGTCCCCTTTGGTCGAGTTGAAACTGTAACGCGAGGTGTTTTTATTCGTGTCTTACTCTCTTTTAATGATTTTGAGTCCAAGTGTTCTTATGCCAGATCTTAAAAGGGAATGTGGCACCTTGGTCGAATCCTGGAATTTATTATAATTAGGGAAAATGCACAATGAACGCAATATTTTGGTTTTTAAAATGCACCTCGAGGGAAAAATAATTATCCGCCTGTGGATGATGTCATGATCTGGAAACCACTACCATATTCCATAGGCTTCAAGGGCTTCGATTGACTAATACTCACCATGACGTCAGCATATGTCGTCACACCAACAGCCATTACAAGTGTGGCCTGCTGCTTGAGGTACATGAGAGGTACATTTCAGGTAGTTTTTAGTTTTTCTCTACGGAAATTTTGAGTTGCAAGACAATTAATATGTAGAGTACCAGGTTTTTCGGCGTGCTTTACAACTTGGATATATCACTTAAAATCACGCTATCAAGGTGTCACATTCCCTTTAAAGGAGCTGTGGTGAAGTTCGACAAGCAGCACCCATTTTTATTGTCGTGTGGCTCTTATTGTTTGGGTGGAAGCTTTTACCTTTTATCTTGTCTTTTCTCTTGTGGTTTTATCTACTAATCTTATATACCCACTTTTATTATTTTAGAGTCTTTATATCATGATCATGTTTTATCTATACGGAGGTTTTTAATGACATCAAAAGTTAGGACGAGCGCATAAGTGTCGCCACCGGCAAAAAAAGTGGGGGGGGCCAGCCAAACTTCAACCTGATGCTGACAAAAAACTTTCAACATCAGGACCAAAAACTGTTCGAATTTGGGCTCCTCGCTGCATTCCGCAGCGGCTGGATATAAGAATGTCCGGTTGTCTCTCATTTTGACTGAGATCAGGAAATTTTTGGCCAAAAAGTGGGGGGGCCAGGCCCCCCTGGCCCCCCTTTTCCGACGCGTATGGACGAGCGCTTAGTTTTGTTTCCCATGTCGGAATGTCATGGATATCATTTGTATCATTTCATTGTGAATATCATGTCTTTTTTTACTTATTTGACTTGAACTATAAGTGGGTTTTACCTGTTGCTCATTTACATAAATAAATACAAACACAGATACAAATGCAGGAGTGTCCGAGATAAATTTCACCAATGTTTGACATGATTATCGACAGATCTAACCCTTTGCTTTTTCATCCAGGCCTGCCTCTTCCGTTCTGGACGCATATGAGCTGTACATTGTTTGACATGCATAATACGATTTGTGTTAACAGTGCAATAATGGTATTGCTCAATACATCGGAAATGGTTTAACAATGATCTCGCACGTGTATAAAATAAATCATACATCACCAGTAACTAGCGTTTCTCCGGCCTGGACGAACACAGGAGGTATTCACTTACGCTGCAATACCTTAACACGACTATCCGAGAATGGTGTAGCAGGTATTTGTTATTACCGAACAGGGGCGCAAAACCTACAATGCTAAAGGCTCAGTATAAGGCGTTCTGCGCAATGCACCTTTGACCGCCTCTTAAGTATGTGGATAATTTTGTGGGAGGGGTGTTTAAGTAAATGTCGCAGAGCAAAGGGGGAAGCTTATTTCGAGGAATGGGTCGTGGAGTGTTGCAACACTTGCGAGGGTAGGGTGGCGGCTACGGCAGAGAGGCCGAGCCTGCTTGTTGGGGTATAGTTGGGGATTCAAAGGGTCCGCATACGGAAAAGATAAGACTCGCAAGCTTTCCGATACGACACCATCCGCCAGGTTATGGCCCTCACTCCAACGTGAAATTTTCCTACTATGCGAGTACCCAGCATTAAGATGTTGGCTGAATCATGTAGCTGAATCAAATTAATTCAATGCATATTGCATTTAAACACAACTTACACCGTAGGCCCTCCCTAAGCTTAGTAAAAACAAGATATGGTATAATATTTAATAGTATCTATCAGTTCCGTAAAAGACGTGCAACCGCCTTTGCTATTCTTGCTCTAACTATCTAAAGAAACTTTAATCAAAGATCGGCCACTGGTCTACCATGCTACATGAAGCATGCCTGGCTGCTCTTATTCCAGCTTAACACGGCCATGACCCCTGAGGAGAAATTAACAAAATCAGCGCAGCCAGGCATCATTCATATTGCTTTAAGTGCACGAATGTGTAAATATCCTTAAACGGGCGGGTGTTGCAAGTCAGCCGTTGGGAGCCTCAAGTCTGGTGATCGGTGATAGAGTCACCAGAGTTCCAAATGAGTCGCATGCTTAACATTCCCTTTGATTAGAGTTCACTAGATTGTTTGAATTGGTGTTTCCTCTTAATTTCAGCTGGCTTCCATTTGAGCACTACTAAGGGGTTATTTTAGTGCCCACCCCCAGCCCTGCTTCATAGATTCATTGATTCGCTAATGGCTTATACCTCCAGTAGACTGTTTTCCTGGTCAAGGCATGGTTCGCATTCCAGCACCGGCCTTCATCAGCTCGCCATCCCCTTCGTCAGCCAGGCCCTCGCGCAAAGGAAAATCCTGGATGCACGCCTGCAGACTGTCTGTCTGCTCTTGCTTGGTGAGCGGGTTAATCACATTATGCTGGGGGATAATGAAATGTCTGGAGAGCATGTAAATGCCTGGATATTATGACATCGTGGCACATCTGGATATCACATTGTCGGAGCTCTGCGGCCCCGCTTGCCGAATTTTGGCTGGATGGATGCGTGGAATCGTATCAAGAAAATCGGTGGTAAACGTGTTTTATGGTGTTTTCATATTTTCTCCTTTTTATTTAATCACTGGATAAAGCCCTGTCAGATTTTGCTCATTTACAGGACAAAAAATAGATAAGACATTTGAAAAACATTTTAACATCAAGAAATCTAAAGAATAAAAAACACGAAGCAAGTTATAGGTCTAAAAATAGTCTGTAATTTGGCCTTTCATTTCGACATATATGCCAATAAGTCATCAAATACAGCTTCCAACCTTAAACTATTGCCTGGAAATGAAAACACGTACCATTCCGTTTCAATTAAAGTGTACCAACACCAGTTTCATTCAGTATTTCATGAGATAATATGAAAAAATGATATTCCCGGCAATTTCACACGACAATCTTAAGGGTTTTTTGCTCGTAACTTTGTAGAGAGGTTTCGAAAATACAAATTTGAGAAAAAATGTGCATTTGCAAGACGAGAATTTTCAGCCTGCATGCAAGACATTTGGACGTGTCGTTCGGGATATCAGCAAAAAAGCCATATCAACGGGCAGTCATTGTTTTTACCATGCGACTACAGTGCAAGTGCCTAGTGAGTTGTCTGCTCCGACACTGCATTTTTTCCCAGAGTTCTGCATCTGGCCAATGTTTTAGTCCTGACATGACCCTAAATGTTCGCTTGTTCAACCAATTTAAACTTAAAGCTTAGCTTTGAAATTTGGCACACATAGAGCCAATGAATGGGGGTAGCTATGGCAACGAGCTCCGTCTCCTTATTCACCCTAGAAACTGAGAAATCAGCAGGGTTATTTGTGACGACGATTGAGCAACTTCCCTCAGGCTGCCCGAGGGGAAGTGCGCGAACGGCCGGTAGAAGGTAGAGCTTGCAAGACGAGAGTAGCAGTGAAGAAGATTGAGAAGCTTAGCAGTGAAGAAGATTGTGAGACTTGTGCTTGAGATAGAGCTCTGAAATTTTGTACCAACGGAGAAAAGCAATCGGGCCAGGGGTGAAGCCAGGATTCAATTTGATGTGGTCAATTTTTTGGTCACCCCATTAAGTCTATGGTGAAAAATAGAATGGACTCGTTTTCAGGAAATACTGGATAGATAAGGCTGAAAATTCTCAAACTGTCTATTCTTACCACGATCTTAACCATAAAGTTGAGTTTTTGAGCATCTGACCTCTCAAAGGTCATATCAGGTCACGGGAGCAGAGAGTGGTTGTTTTGCCAATAACTTCTGACTGAATTGAGATAAAGCTCCCATTTTGTTTGCATTGTGTTTATATTGTCACGGGGAGTCGATTGATATGCAGCATGACCATACCAGGTCACTCTGTGACCCTGACCTAGGCCGAGCTCAGGTCATTTTGACTATTGAAACCGTGACACGTTTATTCAGCAGCATCACATAATGACAGACACGGGTACTCTGCATAACGGTAATAGCGTAACAGTACTTGATGAAGGGACAGAGAGGAGGTGATGAAGTTATCCCGGGAGTCGTCCCACACATGAGGGAGAGAACGCTAGCGGTGCAGCTCACGAACCCCACCCCCCCCCGAGACCCCCGCGACGGAAGCACCGCGGCCGCGCAACGAATCACGGGCGGGAGCGCCACCCGGCCACGACAGCGGACGGAGCGAGAACGACGGAGGGGAGCCCGGTCAGGTCGAGGATAATATGACCTAGCAAGGTCATATTATGTATCATTCGATTCGCCGCGATGAGAGGAATCCAATGATGCATAAAGATTTGCTCTAGCTTTGGGCAGATCTAGAGGGGGAAACGTACACTGCTCTGTTGTAAGCCTATGGAGCCTTCTTTGACCTATGCTGACCTCAATATTGATCTGACGTAAAAATTCTACCTATAAATTCTCTTCGTCTTGGCAAGAGCTCTCGAACGCCGCCCGTAATTTTCCTTTAGCTTTCGTGGGAAACGAGATACGGAAGGGGGCGAAAAACGCCCCCCAGCGGGGCGCGTCATGCAAGGGACCCCAGCGGGGCGCGTGTTAAGTTAAGATAATTCATCATTATTCAGTGGCGGATCCAGGGGGGGGCAAAAAGGCAATTGTCCCCCCAAACGGAAAAGCTCGGGGCAAAACTATGTTTTTGCCCCCCCCCCCAAAGCGATCGACCTCCTTTTCCCCGACTCCTTTTTAGCTTGTAAGCAAGATTTTGGTGCTTCAACTCTCAACTTCAAACAGAATTATTGAAGTTCAGTGTAAATATTGGGGCTTGGATAGGAAAAAAGTATCTCTTGAGTCCATATTTTTCACCCCGTGTGGTTTTTTTGCTTTTCGTCTCCAGTTCCCAAAATCCTACCGAAAAGGCATATTGTAACGCAATTTTTCACTGCGCGACGTTTTTTTTGCTTTTCGACTTTGGTTTGCCCCTCCCAAACCACCCGGCTAGATCCGCCACTGTCATTATTATCATATTAAGTTAAGATTATTTAGCCTGTAGTTATCTTAGTTATGACCCTAGGCGTTAGCCTGTTGACCAGCAAATTTCTTAGTGCTGACATGGCCCTAAATGTTTGCCTGTTTATATAAGTGTCTCCACCGGCAAAAAAGTGGGGGGTGGGGGGGCAGCCAAACTTCAACTTGATGCTGACAAAAAATTTCAATATCAGGACCAAAAACTGTTCGAATTTGGGCTCCTTGTTGACTTCTGCAGCGGCTGGATATAGGAATGTCCAGTTTTCTCTCATTTTGACTGAGATCAGGAAATTTTTTGCCAAAAAGTGGGGGCCAGGCCCCCCTGCCCCTCCTTTTCCGACGCGTATGCCTGTTTACCCCATTGAAACTTTAAACTTAGCTTTGAAATTTGACTCAAATGGAGTCAATAAACGGGGTAAACTAGGGAACGAACAGCTGGGGGCACACCACTTATGAGGGGCACCCCGGGAGAAAAATGGCACTTTTTAATGCAAGTACCCTAAAAACTTGTCATGACATTCGCCTATGCAAGTGTTGAAACCAAAATCGGAAAATGTGTTAATGCTCCCCCTCCTGGCTCTGCCACTGCTGCAATGTAATGAGCATCGCAACCGACGCAACTACCATGCACGGCACTAAGCCCATCGCCCGACGACAGCACTGGGGCAAAAAACTGCGTCTCCTTATTTACCCTTAAAAACTGAGAAATCCGTAGGGTTACTTCTGACGGAGATTGAGCAACTTCCTTCAGGCTAACCGTGGGAAAGTGCGCGAACGGCCGGTAGCAGGCAGGGGCGCAGCAAGAGCTTTGGTATGGGGGCACATCACTTTTGAGGGGCAGCCCGGGAGAAGAAATGTCACTTTTTAACGTACCCTAAAACATAGGCGGATCCAGGATTGCCGATCGGGGGGGGCACCTTCCCGGGGGCGCCATCCGGACCGGGGGCGCCATCCGGACCAGGGGGCGCCACTTATGACCAGCAAAACCTATCAGGTGGGCGCCAAATCCTATCGGTGGGCGCAGGATTTCGTATCCTGGGGGGGGGGTGGGAAGCGAAATTTCAGGGGGCGCCGTGACCATTTCAGGGGGCGCCGAGGGTCGATCGGGGAGGGGGCACGTGCCCCCCTTGCCCCCTGGACCCGCCTATGCCCTAAAAAACTTATCATGTCATTCGCCTATACAAGTGTTGAAACCAAAATCGGAAATGTGTTAATGCTCCCCCTCCTGGCTCTGCCACTGCTGAAATGTAATGAACATCGCAGCCGACGCAACCCCCATGCACCGCACTAAGCAAATCGCCCGATGACAACACTGCTGTACCGATAATTATATCACATTTCTTGACTACGCAAGATAAAAAACTAGATAAGAAAACTTAGATAGGTCCCCTTTCCTGCATCCGCCCCTGCTGCAACATGATGTTCATCGCATGCGAGCATGCGAGACAATTCCTGTGCAGGACGGCCAGCCAGCCATGCCATCGCCGCCCTTGACCGCCGCCGTTACTCCTCCGCCCTTGACTTGCCCTCCGCCAGGCGTCGCCACCGGCCGATGTCAATTGCCCAACACCGCACTGAACCCTGTAAAAAGACTCGTTTTATTCACCTCACCTCATCACTATTTTAGACATTTACTCCTGTTTCGGGTGCTTATTTCAAGGTTTGAAGTTTTATACCTCGGCCTGGGTTTATGACGTAGGAGCCGGGACTTTAACAGTATACTAAAAAACCTTGGCTCTGAAGTAAACTTTACTGTGGAACTTTTGATCGTGGGGAAGAATTGATCGTGGGGAAAGATTGATCGTGGGGAAGAATTGAACGAGGGGAAGAACTGATCGTGGGGAAAATATGATTTGTGGAACATCTGATATAGACCCCCGGAACAGACCGAACAAACAGACCAACCGTGCAAACAGCAGACAACACGCACGTGTTGTGTGTGGTGCCGATGTGTGTGTGTGTTGTTTTGTTATTTATTTTTGTACAAAAGTTTCTGAGAGACTTTGAATATACCTAGGTATTATTGATGAATTATTTTGACAACTTTAAATGCTTAAGCCAATGCCAGAGATAGGAGTCTGTTCCACTTTTTCTGTAAACGTATTATTTGTACTGTGGGATTTCCTGAGACTGAATGGATAGGCTTTTCTAATAAACGATTGAAACTCAATCGAATAGAAAATTTAAAGAAAAAAATGAACAATTGAAAAAAATTGAACAGCTGAAATTTTGAATGAGTTGAAATCTGGGAGGAGGTTGGGTGTGCTTTAGGCTGCGTTCTTTGAATTATTCCGAGGTGGAATTCCAGGGGTTGTGACGTCGTGATATTCCGGATTCCAGCTGGGAACGTTCTTGACCGAGGCCGGAATGCGGCGTAAATGGCGAGGTGCGACAGTCTCATTATTTATTTTGACTTGTGCACGCGCAAATATTTCATTTACCTTCATTTAGCTGTTATTATAAGGTTCCGATTATCCTGCAAAAACATATAATGGACCTTTCAAGCAGATAAATATTCAGAGTCCACGAACTTACTGTTACGAAATTCATGCATGGGCGCCGCCATCTTGAGCGGGACTGCTTTTTCTATTCCCACCGTTCCGCGCGGAATGGCGGGAATATTCCACGTGGAATCCCGGGAAAAGTTTCAAAGAACGGCTGTGACGTCACTGTCCCTGGAATTCCAGGCTGGAATATTTCAAAGAACGCACCCTTATCCACTCACCAGTTCCCTGATATTATCCAGTCCGCAAAGTATGGCAGCAGGCCAGACGAGTCACACCAGCTATCTAAAATTCTCGCACCACCAGCCTCCAAAAATTTGCACCAATATGCCACATACCAGGGAAAAAATGCACCCATTCCTACCCCTACAATGCAATTCTACCTCAATCATTAGTCAGTTAGTTAATGACTTTTTATAAGGCCCTATCCTGTGTCTTAACAGCCATTCAGTCATTATTTGTTTAGTTTAAGTGTCACTAACCTTGCAAATTTGCACCAGGTTGATACAATTTGCACCACTTGGTCCTGTCTCCAAGGGCACTCGCACTGACAAGATCTCGTCGAAAATGCCATACTTTGCACACTGGAATATTATTTCTGTTAAAATTATTGGTCCCACTGCCTTTCATCCAGTCTGCAGAACATGGATGGTGACTTGACAAGACATTAGAGGTAGTGTAAAGTCTGCCCCAAATGAGGCAGAAATTTGGTTGCTGGAACAGACTCTCAAACACTGATGCAAGGTTTTATTTCCTCAATTTGAACAAGATGCTAAGCCAGTGTGCAAAGTATGGTATTTTTGGGTGAGGTCTTGTCGGTGTGAGTGCTCTTGGAGACAGGGAGTGAGTGGTGCGAATTTTATCAACCTGGTGCAAATTTGTGAGACTGGTGCAAGGAAGGTGACACTTAAACCAAAGAAATAATGGCTGAATGATTATTAAGACATAGGAGGCGGCCTTATAAAATATCCTTAACTAAGTAACTAATAATAGAGGAAGCATTACATTGTGTGGCTAGGAATAGGTGCATTTTTCTTCCTGGTGTGTGGTAGATTGGTGTGAATTTTTGGAGGCTGGCGGTGTGAGAATTTTTTATGGCTGGTGCGACTCGTCTGGCCTGCTGCCATACTTTGCAGACTGGATGCTGAGGATTAAAATTATGCATTTGACCCTTGAAACTCCTAAGATCATGTTGACATGACCCTCCATGTACCAAAGCAATAGAAACTCACATACCGCAGATAATTGCATGCACAAGATGTACAATGAAGGTTACCTTTATTTTATGGTATGTTTTATGAGATTCCTGCTCATTTCCCTGTGCATTTAAGCTGTATCAATTGATACTGTTAGAAGTATTACAAAAATACGACCTTATTGAAACAGATTAATTTTCTTCTACATTGAAACATTTTGGTACCTTGTGTACTCTCTTATTTTCATGAAAGCTTCACAAAATTTGGAATAGGTATTTTCCAAAGACCCAATAGAAGAAAACTCCCTCACTCACAGATGATGTCACACCATGGATGAACTGGCTCTTGTGTATTAAAACTCTATGCTTAGGAGTGCAGTGGGGCTGGCATAATTTGGCAGCCTTGATTTGGTGTTAAAAATATGGTAGAGGAAATGCAAAAATTTGCATGCATTGAAATTGTCTTGGGAGTTTTAAGATTATTTTGTGCAACTAAAATTAAACTTGGAATTCAAATCTAGAAAATAATCATAATTTCAGCTTTTGAAACTCATTCATTAGCTGATTTTCTAATTCACTTTTAGAAACTGTTTGTTAATTAAATATTTCCTTTGTCTGGTATCTTTGAAACCACATTTTGTTTGACAACAATCCTGACACTTTTGATATTAATTAGCTGTTCTGGTGTTAGTCTAACTAATCATTGTTTTTTTCTTTTGTTTATTTTTTATTGTTCCCTCTGTGGTTGCCCTGGCTGACTGCTGCCCCAAGTACCATTTCCTGCCCCTAGAGAGCTCCTCTGCCCCAAGCTCGGCCAAAAGCTGCCCCAAGCTGGTAGGTCTGCCCTGAGGCTGCCCCAACAAGATCTTATCAAACCATGCCATGCTCTGCAGACTGACCTTTCATTACATATATCAAGACCAGGTTAGGTAGTCTGGTCATTGGCAGTTTATTAAACCTTGCAGCAGGTTTTGCACTCTAAGTTTGCTGCATTCCAACTGCTTTAACAACACTTGCTGGAAGTTCGGCTTTAATCTCACTTTCCATCCCCCAACACCCTGATGTTGTCAGGTCAGAGTCTAGTTAAATCTGCCAACACCCCTTGGGAACAGTTCTTAGGTAGCTATGTAAAGAAAGCTAGGAGTAAAGTGACAGCTTTTATCTATCGCTTTGCATGTCATACCATCTTTTTTTAGTGTATTTGATCCCAAACTGCTTGCCTTGCTATGTTTGATAGCTTTTGGGGCAGATATTTTCTCAGCTGGATTTCTTAAAAGAAAATTATAGGAAAATTATAGGTGGATCCAGAATCTCCCTTAAAGGGTAAGTGGCACCTTGGTCGAATCCGCCGCCGCCCCGGTAGCTCAGTTGGTAGAGCGTTGGGCTCCGGCCCACTGCTCAGAGGCATGCAGTGGCAGTGCATGTCTGGGCTTGGGATCGATTCCCCTGAGACGCTTCGGCGCTCAATAGCTTACCCGACATACAGGTCGGCTGGCAACTGACTGGTGAGAGGGTGACCTGAGCGGGGCGGCCGTCCCTGTGCTTTGTGGAACGTTTAGCTTTGGCTTCTAAATTGACCCTCCATTGAGGGAGTTATTCGTTCGGGTGGTGGGGTCGGGGTGTCCGTGACAAGTCCCTTTGATGACTTTAGTGAGACTCTGTCAGGTAGGTTTTAGCTTTTTTCTACGGAAATATCGAGTTCCAAGACAAATGAAATATGGAGTACCGGGTTTTCCGACTTGCTTTACAACTTGGCTATCTCAGTTAAAATCACGTTGTGAAGGTGCCACAGTCCCTTTAAGAGACACCCAGTCAGCAGGTGCCATTTGGACTAGATGAGCTTAATTGTTTTTCTTTTACCCTCTGATTGCGCACACTTTTGTCATGCGTGGCTGCCACCTCATGGTTTCAAAAACCCTTTGATATGTAGATATCATTGATTGTCTTTGTAAAATGTTTGTGGCCTAGTATTAGGGAGGAAGTGGTACACATATCGGGAACCATGACTGGGCTGAACGGTAAACGAATATGGTGCATTAATAGGATTTTAATTGACATAATAGCCTCATAGAGTGTGCTGGAACTGGCAGCCCCCCGTCCGTTTCCACGTGCAACAAAGGCATGTAGCTGACGCTCTATTTTTCCGTTGGACATCGGCAGTGGAGACGGGCGATGAGAATTTCTCGGGCTGTGGCCGACTTAGAGCCCAGAGACGCTTGCTTCTCCGCTAATATAGTGTTCAAATAAGCGAAATATAAAACTAGTTATTCTTTTGTGTGTTTTGTAAGGCCTTTTCCCAGTTCCAATCCTGTAAGGGTCTCACATTCCCTTCGTGGCACCTGTGTAATGTAGAGCATGCCAGAAAGCTTTAGTTTCATTCCCCGATTGTGTCATATTTCACTTTTTGGCATTAAAGTAAATGTTTTCAAAGTGGAATTTTGGACAAGGTCCGGAAGGGCTGGCACCTTTCGAGCGTTTGCTGAGCAGAAACAGTCGTTCGCTTAGAGGGAAAGGTAGCCTGCTTCTGAGTGTTTCCTGAACGTATTCAGCTTTCAGTGAAAGAAATGCTCTTTGTAAGCGTTTCCTGAGTAGAAACAGTCGTTAGCTTATAATGAATACAAATCAGCGCGCTCTGGAAATGTCTGTCTGCCTTAAACAGCTAGTTTTGGGAAGTACGAAATATGCAGCCAAAGGTTTTCATATGGTCTAGATCACTGCTAAGGGCTCGTTGTTGAGCTGAGGTTTGTTGTTGGCTTGAGGTTTCTTGCTAAAAAAGTTATTGAAAGAAGAGTAGGGAGGGCTCTGTGCCTGGAAATCCCACCGTCCTCCACTTAGTGAGAAAATTGTGAATTTGACCTTGTTCACCTATCAAATTAAAATTTCTGGGTAGGCGCAATACTAGCTCAGTTAAGCGTTTGACTCTGGTGCTGACTTAAGAGTGTTTAAATTAGTGAGTGAACTCTGATATACCCCAATCAAACGTGAATCACTACTCCGGTTCAAACAAAATTTGAACCAGTGACTGGCAGAGAAAGGCCATAAAGCCTAAAAATTCAAGGCTATTGGAACTTCCTGTACGGCCATGAAATGTCTGGATGACTGTTTACAAGACGTGACATGATGGATCATATACCTGCCTACCCTTGAAGGAGTCAAGTGTACTTAATGCAGAGGTCTAACGTGTCATGTTCGGCTCTTGCTTGCAGAGGATGAAGACAATATTCTGAAACGCTCAGTATGCCAGTGAGGAGACCAGACCCTGAAGCTGTGACAATGGATGCACAAGGTAGGTACATTTATTGAATGAGTATGGAATTGATATCTGTATAATAATGTTATAAGCGTGTGCTGGGTGGAATTCTGGGTCTCCGTGCGTCTAATTACTTGTGCGTGTGATATGCTTCGTCATAATGGCGTCGATAATAATTTTGGTTGTATTTTGGAGATTCTCCGCTCACGTTTCTTTGCGGCAAATGTTGTGTAGTAACAGACACGCTGGCAGCAGGAAGTAGGGCCAGGTTCCAATGCTCTCAGACTGATTATTCGGCCAAATCTAATTTTTACGATCCCTAGGAGACCAAGAAACATCCGTTAGAACTATTTTTCCGAAAATTGCTAATTTTTAGAATTTATTATATTTATGACAGCAAATAGTGAATGACCGACATGTTACTGCTCACGTGGAAAATGATTGTGATCTGCTGAGCGAAAATGTATGTAAAAATATTTATATTTATATGCAAGATCTGATGAAAGCACGGGATGATTCAGTGAGGTACTTGGGGCAGTATCGGGAATAGCGTACAGAGCAAGGGTAAAATAGAGCCGATCTCTTCAGGCCGTGCCCATGGGATGTCCTTGGTCAGCTTATTAAATTAAAAAAGACAGTTTCTGCATATTAAGGAAAGCTCTGGTGGATTTCATGAAGAACTGAATGTTACTTCAAAGCAGTTTTATAATACAGGAGACTTTGTCAAATTCATAAAAACTTGTTTTTTTAGAAATTGATGGCTGGGTATTTTCACATACGATGTGCCATGTCACGTTTCGCCATAATTCAAATTTAATACATTTTCCTGGGGTTAGAAGGGGCCCAAATGGTGCGGTTTTTGTGTGGGGTGGTCGATGATTGGAGTTTTCCGCTCTTGCGGACATAAACTTCCACGGGAGAGCGAAGAGTATTCAGCTCCTGCGGACATACACTTGCATCGGAGAGCGAAAAGTAGCAGAGCGTGGTTTCGATCCACGGACCTCTGGGTTATGGGCCCAGCACGCTTCCACTGCGCCACTCTGCTCCGGTCCGAGTTGTTGTTATTGAAGCAATAGTATCGTGTCCATACCAGGTCAGTTGTGATATTTATGTTTCATGCCTCTTGTTGAAAGAAGCGCAGTCAATTTTGTAGTTTATTTTTATTTGTCACGCCGTGTTGAAATCACTGGAATTCCCCTTCACTCACATCTGTTTTCCGTTATCTCCGTCAGATGTCACATCGGACGCGGATGAATTATCAGATGGCGCTGCCGTCGACGGCGCGACAGCGGGCAACTCTGGCTGGGCCGACGTGATGGGTCGGCTGCTCGCAGCGCCGCCGCCTAAGAAACGCTACGTTATCCTCGCCAAAGCCAAGAAGGCGCAGCCGGCGACTGACCATCCTGAGGATGAGTCCGAAAAGCCCATGCAGGGTCCGGGCTTTGAGGTGGAGGGAGAGGAGAAACCCGAGGCTCCGGTGAAGAAGCGTGTAAAATCAGCGGCACGGGTCAGGACCACCAAGAGGAAAGAGGACATGGAGAAACGAAGAAAGGTACGTTGTAGTTATCAGTGCGGTGTGGTGAGGCCGTGTGGCTCGTCTTATCCTTTTTACCCGTATTAAATTTCTGGAAGGCGTGTGCGAATTGTGAATAAAGCGACCAGCTTAATCGAAAATGATAACATGTTATTAGTCGCCAAGGATTGCATTAGTGCCTCACAGTCGTTTTAGTATTATCGAAAAGTGTACTACTTATTTCTCGCACTTCTCACCCGTTTTCTCTGTTCTTATCTTACTGTCAGCTGATGGTTCAAATGGTATATTTGTATGCTTAAATATACGGTAATTTATTTCCGTGCAGCCGGGCCTGTTGTGAACTTTTGAGTGAAGAGCTTGTGTACGCAACCAGCGCAGTCGTGGTAGCCCTATCCAGCGAGCGAATCCTATTGTAAATTGTACACACGGTATTTCAGCGCAGAGAATGGGAAACGATGGGCCGGGTCAAGCCAGACGTCCTGGACAAAGAGAAGGAACGGGGGCTCTGCAAGATCGCAACACGGTGGGAAGTCGTGCATCAGGATGAAATTTCAGTTTTGCGAGTTGCTGACTCCCAGTTGCAGTATTTATCTACTCCCTTGGCTTGCATTCACAAGTTTCCTAGACATTGACAAATTTTCGTCATCTTCCTGGTCTCTTTTCTTCAATTTTTCCGTTAGTTCTAGCTTGTCCAGGTCCGGGCTTTCTATGCTTGGTTTTATTAATTACCTGTTATATTGAAACAAAGTTATGAGTGGCAGTCTGTTCGTTTTTGTAGGTTGATTCATGGGATTGTTATGCTTTGAATTCACCTTGGGTTCTAAACGCGTGCTTTTCTCATTTGAACCTACTCATTTGTAAAAGAAAAGTAAATTGAAAGGAATTGTTGTCAAATTTTGCTTAGATTTGTGATATTTTGTATTTATGTGCCTATGTCGTTAGAAACAACCTCTTAATGGCCTCTAGTTTCTCTGGTGACGTTCTGAAGATTTTAGATGGAGTCATGTAGCCGAAAATGACTCAAACAATCAGCGGCCAATAACGTAGAGAATGGCGTGTGTCATTAGACTGCTGTTGCCGGCTGACCAGCTGACACAGAGCCCTGCTCCTTCGCGGTTCGCAGTGGCGTGGTGCAGCTGTTTAACGCGGTGCGGAAGCAGCAGCTGGAGACGGACTCGCGACTGAAGCAGGCCGGCGGCTCCCTGAGGAAGGAGGAGCAGGTGCTGCAGGCGGTCAGCAAGCAGGAGTTCCTGGAGCGGCTGCGGGGCAGTGCGGCGGAGGAGGGCGGCAGCCGGACCCGACAGGTGAGAGTCTGAGTCTGCACCGCCGCCGGCTCTGGTGTCGCGCTGGTGTTACCTGCTCTGGTGGCTGTGCTTAGACCGTGTCCTCCACTAACATGAATATGACAATGTCTTCCTCTTGCTGAATGGGAGCATGACACGTTCTCCTTATCCCGTGTATGCTGTGAAGTTATCTTGCAATACTATGCATTACACTTTTAATATTGTTTTAATATTGTTGACTGGTAACAGTCAACAATTTTCAGATCTCACCAAATGCGCAAACATTTTCAACGAAACCTTCGCCTTCAAAGTTTTGAATCCCAACGTCGACACGCTGCCAAGCGCCCCGGACTTTCACGTTCTATTCTTCAAGAGTTTCAGTTCCCCCAGGCAAAGTTCAGGGCCTGCTGTCTAGTATTGGAAAGCACAAAGCGTGCCGGCGCGACAATCTGATCGCCAGAATTTTGCTTGAGTGTGCTGCCGAATTGGCCGTGCTTCTCGAAATCAGCTGTATATTGTCGGTCACCCAAGGTGTTTTCCCACATATTTGGAAGGATGTAAATGTATTCCCATTCACAAAAAGGAGACAAAAAGAACCCAGGCAACTACCGCGGTATTTCGCTTCTTCCCCTTTGTTCGAAAATGTTAGAAAAGGTAGTCTGTGACTCCCTTTGGCTCATTGTTTACCATCTATTTCCAGCAGTCAACATGGATTTCTCCGAAATTGTTCATGCGTCTCAAATCCGGCCAAATTTCTAAAACACAGCTGGGATTCGATCCAGGAGGGCGTGCAGACTGACTTTGTCTACACTGATTATTCTTCGGCTTTTACGAATGTAAACCGTATGCTTCTTCTTCGCAAACTAAAATCTGTCAAAATTACTGGTCGCGCGCACTCCTGAATTGAATCTTACCTGACTGGTTGTTGCCAACGAATTATAATAGAGGGCCAATCTTCCGAATGGTGCGCTGTAAGGTCCAGAGTGCCTGAGGGCAGCGTGTGTGGCCCGCTCTTGTTTATCTGCTACACAGCAGACATCCCCCTCACCATTCGAACCAACTGTATAAGCTTCGCCGACGATCTTAAGTTGTACCACCGCATTTCGACAAAAACAGACAGTGATCCCCTTGAGGCTTACATCAACAATTTGGTAGGATGGTTTAAAATTTGGCGTTTAAAATTGAATCCAGAAAAATGTAGCGTTATATAATTTTCCCTCCGAAAATCTACGGTCCTTACCACCTATGTACTGGATGGTACACCGCTGGAGCGCCGTACAGAGACTAGGGATCTCGGTGTTATACTCGACAGTAAGCTGACTTTCGCTCCACACATAGACCACACCGTGGCTAAGGCCAATAGAATGCTTGGCCTCCTCATACGAAGTTTTAAGATCTCGCGCCAGTGCTGTCGAGTCAGACTCAAGCACACTTTCATTATTTGTGCCTATTATGCCCATGTAAGATCCATCCTGGAGTATGGTTGCGTTGTATGGGCGGGGTCTGCTGCATCTCACTTGAAGCGCCTAGAAAGGGTGCAGCATAAACTTCTCATCTGGTTGGCCTCATTTTCGGACCGTCCGTCAGCCAGGCTTGACTATCCATCTCTTTTGACTCACTACAAAGTGCGTAGTATTAAGTCTCGTGTTACTCAGCATGACCTTTTGTTTTTGTTCAATCTTCATCACGGAAAGTTGGATTGTTCTGACCTGGTTTCCGAGTTAGGTTTGTCTGTGCCCCGTCGAACGTCGCGTTCTCCCTCTTTGTGGGCGGTTCGGTTTGCGCGTGTTGGTACTGTGCAGCGCAGCCTCTTCGTCCGCGTGGCAGTCACATGTAACAGCTTCTTCAACGCATTTCGTAATGTTGATTTCTTTTCAGACTCGGGCTACACATTTAAAACTAATGTTATCAAATTCAAGACAACTTTAGGAACTTTTTAAGGATAGGCATTTGTTCAAACGTTGAGCATTATGCATGTTCGTGGAATGTTTCCATAGCTCAATTTATTTATTATCTGACTTTACTGTCTCACATCACATGACTGCATCAGTAATTGGGCAATGCCTGTTGATGTTTTTTACCAATACAAAATACAGAATTGCATGCCGCCCGAACGAAGTTGTATATCCCTTGTATAACCTAAGGGAGTGAGTGAAAGGTCGATGTGCTCCCATTTTTCCCAAGTTTGGCACTTAGAACGGTTGAAAAGCTGACTCATCCTATTTTCTTCTGATAGCAACTGTGCCAAAATACGGTCTGCCCTGGCGCCGTACATCGCTGGATGTGGGTTTGTGTGCGATGAGGCGGTGTCGCGAGACCGATGTCTACGGCGGCGGCGGATAATACCGAACATGATTACGATGTGACGAATATGCTGTAGTGTGTCGATGGGGAAAAGACAATGGTTTATGCTTTTGCAGCGGGTACATTGCGGGCACATTGTGTCGGTCAAACGGAGTTAACGCTTGCGAATGCGTTGTATGTGTGCGTGTGTGCGTTTGCCCGTGGAAGTCCATTACAAATATCGGTGTGTGGATGAGGAAGGGGGATTGGTGGATAATACATTAACCTGCTAAGTGGGGCAACCAGAGGTGCAGTTCGTTGTCTCCCATCAGCGGAATGTGCCAAAAACTAGTGTTTCTCTATGGATAAAAACTAATTGTCCGTAAGACTGCAGAGACAGGGATGCTTTCACGGAACATTTACCTGCCGAGTGTTGTTTGTGGGACAGCCCTCTCACCCGCCGCACTCGGCATACTCGTTGCCTGATCTTTTTGCAACTCACTAAAATTTTAGGTCTAGGTCGTCCCAGGTCGCGTCTCAAGTCTAGGTCAGGGGACCTAACGTAATACGTGTTGATATGGGGACATTAAGAGCCGACTTTATTTATTGCTATGATAATAATATACAATACTTTTACCTAGTGCAACAACTGGTGGTAATGTAATTTTTCATAGGGATGAACCGGGAATCAGGTAAGGACCTCTTCATCGGAAATTCATGGAGAAATTTCCTTTAGTGCATTTACTTGTCCGGAGGTAGAATAAGAGCTTTTAGTTTGATGTCAGTGTGTTGGTTATTTCGCTGCGGTCTGGTGGTATTGATTATGGCCCATGCGGAACTAGCCTGACCTCAAGTCAGGTCAATTTAGGTATTTGATGTATTGAAGTGATACGATATATCATTCGATTGGGTTGCGTGCTTACTCATTTCCTCTGACTCGGCTGGATTGGTCGTTATGGTAGGAACCTTGAAGCTTCCACTGGATCCCTATGGGAAATTTTGCGTCTGGTGGCTTCAAAAGTATCCTGACCCCAAAAATAGTACATCACATTTTTGGTGAAGACTGCGGCTGTCTACTTAACGCTGTGTCTCGCTCTTAGCTACCTGATGTGACTCGCTAAGATATCAGGGGTCGTGAACTGTATCCTCACGTACCGGCAACGGTGGCCCAGACCTCGCACCCGCGCATGCTGAAGTTACGCAGACGGCAGAGCGTTATTCCTTGCACATTGATTATGCTTCGCGATATCTCTTACTTCGGCAGCAGATGTCCTCGTAATGAAATGAGCTTCCAGAAGACTCTAGCCGTGTGCAATTTATTGTCGGTGCCTAACATTTGGTTTGATTTCTATCGGAGTTTCGGGTCGGTTACGTGCTGCCCTCTTCAGGGTTCTGTGGGAAATACCGGAATTGGATATGGTTTGAGTCTGAACTTTTGTAGCCTGTGATTATACCGTGAACCATATGCAGACCCAGGATTCCCATTTGGGGGGAAGGGGCACGTTACGAGGGGATGACATCCGGACTCGGGGTGTCACTTTTGTCCGGCAAAACCTATCAGGTTGGCGCCGATTTTCGCATCCTTGTTGGGGGGCAAGCGACGTTTCAGGGGTGCGGGGAGGGTCGATCGGGAGAGGGACACCTGCCCCATTGATTCTGACCCCCCTGGATTCGCGTATGCTGTTAACAGATGCAAGTTATCCTCTTGTCTAAGCCTTGCTGTGCAACTGCATTCAAATATACGCTTTCCCTGCTCACAGTCTCTGTTTGAGCTCATAACAGTTGCAAAACGGCCGATGCAGTGGTTCAGTGTTCAAGACTATCAGCTGACCCTGCTACCTTTCAGGAGGGCGGCGAGGACGCCTCGTGGTCGGTGCTGCGCGAGGATTACCTGCCAGAGGCTGGCCTGAAGGACTGGGATCGGGAGACGGACGAGGAGGACGCGGACAGCGGCTCTGCCGGTGATTCGGACGACAGCGCGTGACGACGCCGGCTGATGGCCGACTGTGTGCACGCGTATCCGCCTTCTGCAGTTGTTTGTTGACAATCCATGTCCAATCGGTGGTGCTGAATACATTGGATCATTGTTGTCTGTTGTTAACGTTAGTCCCTGTTATTGTGCGCCCGAAAGTATAAAGCCCCGAATAACTAATTATCGTTGAAACGAGCAGAATAAATTGGCTTATTCACAAACAGCACTGCTAGAGAACTTATTGAGAACAAATATTGCCGAGATGTTTTTGTATATTTCCTGGTTGGTATAGATTTGAAAGGGTAAGAAAGGGATTTCAACCCATTAGTGATAGACAGGCAAGAAGAGGGTCATCACTCCGGTGTGCGTAATATCCGCACCGTATATCGGAACTTGCTGATGGCTTGGGGGTGCGCGGTTCCGTAAATAGTGCGTCTGTCTTTTGAGCACAAGTCTTGGGTTCAATTCCCGATGGGCTCTCTGAGTAAGTGTAACCTTATCCTAAAAAAAAACTAACAAGCGATGAGATAGGCTTTGTGACGCCGCGTTGCGATGCAGTGGGTGCACCGTTGAATTCACAACTATTGTTGCTGATGCATGATTGCTTTACGCCTTGTGAAATGTGTTGCATCAACATAAGCACCGGATTTACTCAAGAGCCGAGTGTGGTTTAGCTTACGGCGCCTTTCCTCAGCTGTTGCGTTATCAGCAAAAACGAAAAAAACGACAAAATCCGCTGCAGATCTTCTGCGGTTGGATGTGGGTGTATAGAGGGCCTCTGTTCCTTCCTGAATTAAACGGAATGAGCCCGGATTATTGCGCAGGTGGAGTCAAGATGGCAGCAACTCCTTAGACCGGAAGGCGATCTCGGATTAAAGGGAATGTGGCACCTTCATAACGTGATGTTAGATGAGATAGCCAAGTTGTAAAGCAAGTCGGAAAACCCGGTACTCAGTATACCATTTGTCTTGCAACTCGAGCTTTTCGTAGAAAAAAGCTAAAACCTACCTGAAATGTACCCTTAGCAGCAGGCCACAGTTGTCATGGCTGTTGGTGTGACGACATATGCGTACGTCACGGTGAGTATCAGCCAATCGAAGTCCTTGAAGCGTATTGAATATGGCAGTGGTTGCCAGATCATGACATCATCCGCAGGCAGATATGTTTTGCTTTCCCTTGAGGAGCATTTAAAAAATCAAAATATTGAGCTCATTGTACACTTCTCAGAGAAATCATGGACGCCTTCTTGATTTTCGACTAAGCGTTCCCCTAATTACAATAAATTCCAGGATTCGACCAAGGTGCCACATTCCCTTTAATAGCAAAATTGGCCTCTATATAACGCTGTGCTTCTTTAGCATCGCCAACACTCGTTGAGCGGTATAGTTGAGAAGAGTAAGGGAGCATTGATTTGGTACGTATCAATTTCAAGTCTACATTCCGTTGCAAATGGTATCACAGACAATCTCCAATTTTCAAACGTCTCAACGAGGATTAGTAACAATAAATATGAGCTTCTGCATTGGCAGCGACAAGGTTAATGCCAATCTGTAAAATGTGATCTTCAGTATTTAGTGAAATTAGTTCATGGCTTGTTGAGGGTTACGACCATGATTGTGCTCTAAGAAACGCGTCGTCCGAATTGTTTAAATCTAACGGCGAAGGAAACATTGGCTAGGAAACAAATGCGGACATAGCACGGCAACGAAATCCTCCACGTCTTTTATCAACACAGAGATCCCTTTATTTATGTTTTGTTGGCGAGGAATGGTTTGTTGACATTACTCAACAACGACGGAAGACCAGAAGCCGACTGGTGGCTTTCGATGCAGTGTCGACTCTGTCCCTCCCGGGAGCCGGCCTCCGATTTACAAAGGCGCGTTGTGCGGTATTTCGCACACATTCTCAGTGACGGGATTGACAGAGTTCAATTGCGGTCTAGCCGCGGACCGCCTCGCGGTGCGAAGGGCTTGGGTAACGGTCTTGCTGGCGGATAATCCGCGTCCTCGGAGTAAGGCGGCGCGGAGCTCGCAAGGCCGTTCCGACCAAAGCACGCCGCCGATGTTGCACGCCGTAGTGGGACGAGGCGTCACCTGCAAACTCCGACAATGCTGTTACAAAGAAACTTCTCGGGGACAGGTATCTTGAGTAACAGGCCTTTCAGTAGGATGAATATTTGGGTACGTTTGAAATGGTTTAGAAACGGTTGTCAGTAGCATCACATCTAGGTCATCAGTTTTTGATCCCCGGGAGATTGTGAATCGTGCCATAAAAATGGATGGACAGTGAGAGGTGGGATTGGTGTGGTGCACCGGATGTCTGTCGGTGTATCTTGAAACCTTGCTAGAAAAGGAAAATCTTAAAAGTGTGCGCCGCCCCAGCATTGTTCGGGGTACTGCAGTGATACCTAATGGTTCCTCCTTTAGATATTTCATCAAGGATGGGAGGCCATGATGCAACAAAAGGTGTAGGTCGGATTCGTGGTAGTGCAATGTCTGGCTCTCTGCAGTGGTTTGCCGGGTGGATTATACCGTAAGTCGGCGATGATTGTGATATCGCCTGTATACAGAGTGTGCTATTTTAGGCTAAGCTACAAAAGTCAACACGAGTGAGTTGCATGAGGTGCTTAGTTTGGACATCTCCTGTAGAGGCGTTTCTAGACTCTGAGCCGGGGCGCGGCCAGAGACTTGGTATGGGGGGGCACACCACCTTTGAGGGACACCCCGGGAGAAAAAGGACACTGTTAACGTGTCCTAAAATTTTACGATATCCTAGTTTCTGTCCACTTTTGGGCACATTTGGAAAAATACAAATCAAGCCTTGACGGATTAAGAAAACTCGGCTAAGACCAGAAAAAGTAAAAATATCGCCGAATTCTCATGAAAGCAGCTAAACACAACTGTTTTGGATAGATTTAAGGATAAAAACATCAACTCATGGAAGTACTTAACGTCAGAGCAATAAGAGGAGCCTGTGATGTTTGTCACTATGTGCAAGCTAAGATATGGGTATTGGAGTCCAAAGTTCATTGGTTATGCCCACTGGTTTTTCCCGTGAAATTACCAATAATTATTAATGCCGGGTGAGCCCTGGTTGAACGCAAATTACGTACTGTGGCTCACACAAGGGCCTAGGGAGGAGGAGTGGCATTGTGACATTGGAAGAGTAAAATCTTTGCTGCCGGAATAATTTGATAGATGTCTATTTTTAGCGCATCTATAAAGTTATTTTCAAGTAAGTAGAGGTAAAGAGAAGGTAAACAGATGATGGTTCGGTTCGGGAGGGTATTTTTGTATCGGACTGGGTTGAAAATTGTGAAAACTTTTTTACATAAATAAATACCAACAATTAGTCGTTATGAATTAAATTGAAGATTCATTTGTTGTGCCTACTGGTTCTGTCGTGACGAGTGAGCCCTGGTTGAACGCAGATTAAGTTCCGCAGCTCCCACAAAAGCCGTGGGAGGAGAAGAGTCATCGTGACATTGGAAGAGTAAAGTTTTCTTCTGCCAGAATAATTTGGAAGATGTTCTAGCGATTACTCATTCCTCGTTAGCTCCATCTTACAAGGAGGGTTTTTATTGTGTTCTTATTCCCCGTCTATTCAAAACCAGCTTAGCGACCCCCCAGTGAGGATCACAGCCCTCCAGAAAAGCTGCTCCCCCTCCCCCAGTTGGGTCCCAAGGGATAAGATCAGCTCAATGCCCCCCCCCACCCCCGCCCAATGACGGGAGTTGACCTTGTGTTCTTATTCCAAGTCTATTCAAGACTAGCTCATGGGGCCCCCTGATGTGGATCAGAACCCCCTCCCCCAGAGCACCCCATGCTTCGCCTTGGGACTAGACTAGCTCAGTGGCTCCCAGAGAAGGGGTCATCAGAATAGCTCAATGGGCCCCAGATAGGCCTATGAGGCCTTGAACCAGCTCAAAGAGCCCCAGAACAATTTAAGGCGCTAGATCACCTCAGAGGGCCTCAAGCCAACTTAAGGGGCTCTCACAAGCTCAGCGCCTCGACCAGCTCAAGGTACCATCAGGGCCCATGCCACGTCAGAGTACTCTCAGGACCCAGATCCGCTCTTGGACCCAGATCCGCTCTTGGGACCCAGATCAGCTCTTGGGACCCAGATCAGCTCCTTGGTGCAAGATCAGTTCAGGGGCCATAAGTCAGGTCAGAGGGCCAGATCAAGTCAGGGGCACTAAATCAGCTCAAGAGCCCTTTACCAGCTCAGAGATCCATCACCAACTTGGGGCCCAATCAGTTCAGGAGCCCCAGAGCTGCCCAGGGGACACTAGATCGGCCCTTAGGGCACCAGATCAGCTTAGGCGACAAGGGATTAGCTCAGTGGTCCCCGACCAGCTCGGCGGTACCAGACCAAGTCAGGAGGCACTTAATCAGCTCATGAGCCCCATACCAGTTCAGGGACCCTCATCAGCCTCGATGGGCCCAGCTCAGCTCAGGGCCCCAGAGCTGCTCAAGAAATTATGTAATCAACTCATGAGGCCCAGATCAGCTTACAGGGCACTAGATTAGCTCAGGGGGGCACCAGACTAGCTCCAATGACATCATATGGGCTCAGAAGGCACGACGATGGCTCAAGAGGCACCAGATCGACTCAGGAGCATACGTTCAGCTCGGGGGGGACCAGATTGATCAACTCAGGGGCCCAGATCAGCTAAAAGGGTACCAGATTAGCTCAGGTGGCACCAGACTAGTTCACTGAGGGCATCAAATGGGCTAAGGAGGCACAATGAGGGTTTAGGGGGCACCAGATTGACTCAGGGGGTATTATCAGGTGCAACCTATCTGCTCAGGGGACCAGATCGATCTGCTCGGGGGCCAGATCAGCTTCTAGCCCCCAGACAAGAGCAGGGGTCTAGACCAGCTTAGGGGACACATGATCGGCTCAGAACACACCAGATCTTCTAAGGAGATCTCGATCATCAGCTCGGGGCGCACGATTAGCTCAAGAGTCACCATATTGGCTCAGAGGACAGTAAATCAACTCCGGGAGGTATTAGATCAGCTCAGGGGCCCGGACCGGCTGAAGGGACACTAAAACAGCTAATAGGGCACCAGGCAAGCTCGGAGCCATCAGATTAACTCAGAGAGCATTAGACTGACTAAGAGGGCACCAGATCAGCTCAGAGGGCACGTGATCGGCGCCAGGGGCCAATTCTAGTGCTCAGGGGGGCACCAGATCAGTTCAAGGGGCACCAGAATAGCTTTGCCCTTACGATTTTTGGTGACGATGAAGCAGCTGGGCACAGATTCGGTGCCCTTGCTCTTCCCTGGTGCTTGGGGAAACTACAGAATGCCCTAACTGACCAAAAAGGTATTCAATTGTCAAACAGCAGTTTGAATCGCTAAATGTGATCTAATTGCATCTAGTTTCAACGGCGCAGGCCACTAAATTCCGAGCGGCACAGCTCAAACGGGATACAACGCCTAGCGGCCAAAGGGCACTCCGGCACCGATGGGGGCACGTGCCCTCTGTGCCCCCTGGCTGCTTCCTGATTCTGAGGAATGGAGAAAGATGTTTGGAATCGTAAAAAAACAGAAGCATTAATTTCTGATAAGATCATCCGCTGTGCAGGGGGAGGTTAATGCCTTTGTTCACATCCCCTTACCCAGCATGCGTGTCTGTCACTCAAATGGAAAGGAATTCCTCACTCAAAGATGGGTATTTTTCCGACAGCGAAACCAAATGCCGTGTTGCTTCCACGTTCTAGGCTGTGGGTTCAAAAGGGCCGGGATTACCGTTATCCCACATTTACTGACTACGACGTGATTTCAGGAGTGTTAGATTCCGTGCTGTCATGAGAACCCGAGGCTGTATTTTTCCCCGGGGACAAAAATTTCTAGCTCCTTGAATGCCGCAACGAGCGTTATTTTTGCCCTAGGATAGAAGAGATACTAGCCGTTGAACAGGCTGGGCGCCTATCGTGCTAACGAGTGAAACGTGTGGTTTTCACTCAGCTTGTTTTTGGCTGTGTCCGTCAGAATGGTTCGGAAATCGGGAACAAATACTCGCATTTCCATGACCATTCCCTTGTCAATTATTAATTTTGTGACCACGAATGGCGATGATACGGCCCATGCCGAAGAAGTGTATTGTCACCTAGGGTCTTGTTTTACTCCGAGGTGGTTATGGCCATACACCTGCCATCTTAGGAAAAATGGAAAAGTCCAGTTGGGTCCTGTCTTTTCTCTCTCATGGTGGTAACGTTAGTACATTCTGGGAAACATTTTTTCCGCGTCCACCCCGGGTGGACTGTTTTCTATTTGTGTTGATAAAAGCGGCAGCACCGAGAGAAACAATCTGAACGAAACATGTTCTCGTTGCGTCAGAAACAGTGCTCAGAGATTCATATATTGAACTATTGTTTCACAGCGTGAGAATTGGACCCAAATCTCGTGTTATCGAGGTAAAAAGTTACAGGAATCGGTCAGGATAGACATCGAGATTGGCTGACTCAAATGAAAAGAATGAAGCTTATTGAACATGATATGTAGCTTATGCGTCGCTCGTCGTATCATACGCGTCACGAAGATGCTTGCCGTGCTAAACCACGATCGAAGCTGAATGCTGTTGCGTGCCAGCAATGCTTCGACTGGAGAAGCAGGTCAGCTCTGCTGTGGAAACCACCAAGATAGGTCATTGTCTTGAATGGAAGTTTCCACTCGCTTTCAAAAAAAGCTTTGATAAGGAAAATTGTTTTGAAATAACCGTTGACATAGTCAAAAGAAGTCAACCGCAGCTGTACGTAATCTTTCACGACTCCCACAATTGTGGAAGCTGGAAAGAAAGCCTGGCAGCGATTTTTAGCCAGTTCATATGAAAGCCTCTGACACAGGTGACGAAACTATGGGTGCACTGGGGCAGTGTCCCCTTAACACGCGCATTGGCGGGGGTCTGAGCCACCTTCGCTTTGACGGGGCGTGTACCCGCCCCCTTAAGATCTCGAAAACCACGCTAGATAGCGAAACATGGTAAAGAGCATTGGTAGCCCATCCACTTCTCTATCGAAAATATTTGAACAATTTTTTGTCAGGTCACATCTGAGGTCACTAGAGGTAGACACATGCCGTCGTAGGGATAAAATGTAAATGAAGGTTTTCGGTCATTTCGTCTGAACAAGTAAAGATAGATCAAAACAATCTAAAGCCTTCGAATCCATGCAGCAAGCCGAATCGAATGATATATAATATGACCTTGCTATGTCAAATATGAGATTTGACCTGACCTGAGGTCAGGTTACGGTCAAATTAGGTAAAATGCATACCAATAGAACCGCAGGGGCACGGCAAATCTAATTTAGTCACAATAAAGGCTCTTTCGGCGTCCATTAATAAGTTATTCAGTTAAAACCATTTTTTCATGTATTTCCAATGGAGAGGTCATGGGTCGTATCTGACCTTAGGTCATCGATATCAAAAATACCGGAACATATCTAAGAGAACTCAGTGGGGAAATTATTGGATATGAGTTTCAATTGGATAAGTTCATCCTACTCTGGCTTATACAATTTTAAACTTTTTTTAGGTCAGGTCACTTGACCTGTACTAGTGACCTGACCTAAGATAACCTAACTTTAAAATTTTGACACAAATTGTAAAAAATGATCAGGAAAAATGTATGCCAAGTATGGCGGCGCTCTGCGCTGCCGTTTTTATGCTACCTCGAAAAAACCCGAGGCGAGACGGGTACCCGCTCCCCGTCAATGCGCGTGTTAAATGATGAATTAAAAACAAACTAACTGTATGGCGTTGACTACAAAGACTTGAGTTGAAAAGCTCATGAAGCCCCTTCCCCCTTAATGTCGGACCCTCCGCCATTACTGCCCTGACGTCACGGTGCGCTGTAGCTTCTCTTGTGCCCGCGTTCTTGCGTTCATCGATCTGTCAGCAAGCAGTTGACCTTTATCATCTTTCCTTGGTCGAGCCACCGCACAAGTACTCACAAGCCTTCTAGATCACTCGTGACAACAAGGAAAAGGTGACGGGACCCCTGAACCACTCTTGTGTCATTGCCTTAAAATGTTTATATTTTAGATGTCCTTCCGTATTTCTAATATTATTTTTAAGCTTGTTCCAAAATATTCGAATATTCTTCTTGAAAGGGAATGTCTAGGAGTATTTCGTATGGTTTTCAAGGATATATGAACGAACAGAGGAAGGCCTCTGTTCAGGTTTAGGGTGTTGCTTAGGGGTCGTCGTAAAACGCGATCAGCTCTAATAGATTTTCGTGATGGCCACTACCATTTCGATGATGTTTGAATTCAAGGCAGGCCATTTTTAACATGTTAACTGGGGGCCATTTGCCCCCCAGTCGGCCGAAATCCCCCAGTGCCCGAAAATTGCCCCCCAGTGAAATGGACAGGAGACGACTTAAAATTGACCAAATGCCGACTCACCTAACGAAAATAAGACAGAACACCATCCGATAATTATAACTTTGTTCTATTTCTGGCCCCAAATTGGCAATCCACAAATGTTGAGTTAAAAAATTTCCACTCGTGGCTGTCTACTCCATCGTGCGAAGACAAAACAAAGCGCGTAGTTATGGGAAATCCCGGCAAAGCATCCTCAGCATCAACTAATCACAACGCTGGAGAAGAACGCTGGCCTACAACCAATCAAACATCCTGTTCTATCCGACCGGAAGCCTACATCCCAGCCAGTACCGTGACATTGCATGATGCTCTCATTTCACACGCAGTCAGTTGTCAGCGCTAAGAGCTCGTTCGTGGATTAGACGGGGCACAGTATTCAAAGTGCGTAAGAGTGGTTGCTGGTGTGACAGTATGAACTGTTTAGCCTTTTTATTTATTATTGTGGTGGTAGCATACATAAGCGTTGCCACTGGCAAAAAACTGAGGGGGCCAGCCAAACTTCAACCTGATGCTGACAGCAAACTTCCCACGTTATTACCAAAAACTTGTCGAATTGGGGCTCCTCGTTGCCTTCCACAGCAGCTGGTTATACAAATTTCCGGTTTACTTCCATTTTGACTGCGATCATGAAATTTTTGGTCAAAAAGTGGGGAGAAGGGCGATTGATGATGCTAAAAAAGTTCTGGTTATGTGAATAAAATCATTCGATGGCCACGCGGGGCTGGAAGGGCACCCTTGGCTCCTATTAGATGGGTAGTGTGCCAAAAATATTGCGTCAAGTCAATATCAAACTGTCAACAATCAGTTTTAAACAGTGATACAAGTCGTTTTTTCTGTGGGTTTATGACTACCGCTAGGGGTGTTTTAGCCTAAAATCTGGCTTTTGTGGTGTTGACATGGCTATTTTAGTGGCAATGAAAATTTGCCCCTCTTTGGCCATCTTTCTAACTCGGTTTGACCTTTCCCGCCGCAAAAAAACTGGCAGCCCTTGGCAGCATTTATAATCTCTAGACATGGAATAACATACAAATGGAGAAAATTTGTTAACACTAACGCGTCTAAGTTTTATGAAACCCCCTCAAAATGGGGTCTTGATCCCCTGAAGACACTTTAATGGCCAGCACAAGAAATGTCCCCCCCACTGACTTTTCCTTAAAAAATGCCCTGCTTCAAGGCCATTTGGCATTTGAGTTACTATCGAAATACGAGTGTGTCATTTTATTTACGTATAATTGGAGGGTGAAAATTGTTCTGACATCGGTACTTTTTGATTGCTGTGAGCTACTTTTTTCCTATATTTGGTTAATGTCTTAAACTTGCATGCGAAATAAATCAGCTAGATTTCATAAACAAACTGTTCAATTTTATTTCTTTTGCTTCTTGTTTTACATTTTCGGAAAATTGAGCTACCTCCAAAAATTGAAATATGAAAGGCTTAACACGTGCCGGTACGGGGGTCCACGCCGCTTTGGACAGTATGGGGGGATGCCCTCCCGCTCCCTAAATCTCAGCAACCATGTAAGGTAGCGAAAAGTGCAAGGCGACGTTCGATAGCCTGGCTCAATCTCTACCAAAAAATGGTCTATACCTGCAATTTTTGGTCATATCACTTCTGAGGTCACTAAAACGGTCAAAATATGTTCGCATCGGAACACAATGGAAGCTTACGTTTTGTGTCCTGACGACTGACGGAGCTCCTGTTTACACACAGTGGCATTTGCTGGGTGGGTAATTGGCGATTTCCGCCCTCGACAGAACCCGCTCTCGTATGCGACGGCAAGAGTCCTGATTACACGCAATGGCATTTGTCAACTACGGAACGGTTCGCACGCTTGGTAGAAACATGGTGTATCCACGGGACCAGTTCTGACTTGTGGGGTATATATTTAAATTGGGCTTTGGCATTACGAGTAGCAGCTGTTGCTTTCCCGTGGACTCAATTTCCATCTTATTAAAACACCAAATCAAATGCTGTCTTTATACCACACTCATCGCAGGGCTAAACGCCCAATTTCAGGAAGCTCCAGGAATTCCATGAAAACTCAATTTCGTTCTTTGAGACAAAGAAAAACATTTTGTGACCTAGGAATCATTCAGTGTGCAAAATATATTCTTGCGATCAAAATTTGGTCAGTTGCAGGTCGTTGGGGGCTTGCGTGGTATACGGCACGATTTACGGCTCGTCCAACACTGTCACAGACATTCTTGCCATGTGACGTGACAAAAATGTCATCCACAAAAACAGAGGCTTCGGTGACCTTTGTTAGTATAAAGCACAAATGGATGTACTGTATTCTGCTCGGTACCCCAATATAATTTTTGGGGCTTATCGACACACCAACTGCCAGGGGTCATATGGCTTCGCCAACTCTTTCCCTGTTGGAAGGGTCTCGCGGGAGCTAGTTTGCTCCTCGTTCAGGGAAGCCGCCGGGCCTTGAACCCGGGTCGGCTGAATGGAAGCCAGCTACGCTGACCACTCCACTACCGCGCCCTCCGCTCGTTATCCCAACAGTAAGACGGAGTTTATAAAAGGAACACAATGACAATTTGAATGAATATATGTATTATATTAGTAAGACTACACTGAGTCTTGTACAAAAAGAAAGAATCCTCAGAAAAGTCTTCCACTAGCCCAGCTTCCTGTGCAAGCATCGGACCACTCGTCTTTATAGAGCTGTGACTACGCTTTAGCAGTTAAGCAGTGCTTAACAAACGCATTGGAGGGGGACCTCGGAGCCTCCCCCTCCCCCCTCCCCCCGCCTGCCATCTATTTGCCCAAGGTTTCTGAAGAACCGCTTGTAGCTGAAAACACTACCAAGCCATATTTGAGAAAGTTCTACGGCGCATCAGTAAAAGAAAAAAAGTGAAATCTGTCAAAATTGTTTTCTACTTATATGCTTTCAAAGTCAGGCCTATATTTTGACACCATTACAATCGCGCATTTGCACAAGTTCGCCTGCATTGGAGACTGAGTGGTGACATCGCAACGCCACATAAACGAAATGATGTCAAGGTCACCGCATGTAAGGGTCAAGCTCAAGGTCATACCATCATTTTCAAGGTCATTAGCCCCCGTGATTCCTGCTAAATAGCATTACCCATGATGATGTATATTATGCTATTACGTCATAGTTAAGGTAACTCAATGTTAAATTGTGTTCTTTGGATAGCCTGTGGCAAGGTTATTATGATTTGTATTAATATGAAGGGCTTGATTGCACGCATGTGAAATATCATCTTTATCAAAACTGCACAGAAATGAGGCAATATCTCAATGTAAAGCGTTATCATCAGGTCTGAAATGCATCGATCAAGAGATGATGATGACGTTGTGCGTCGAGATACTGTCTCAATTCTGTTTCATTTTGATAAAATTTGGACTTTTTGACATAAGTACAATCAACCCTTTCAAATTCATATTTAATTAAATGTGAACCTCAAGGTCAAAGGGCATGGGTTAATTTCTATTTCCGCCCAATGGCTGCTATAGTGCTGGTTATATGGTTCATTACCTATTGGGAATATACCATATTGTGACGTCATGGGTCGATGACTTTGAATGACCTTGACCTCAAAACTTCTGAAAATATTATTTTAGACCTCAACTGCAATATACACCACCCGTGTTTGCTTTTGACCGCCCTCTTCTGCATGGTTGTTCGTCCCTTCTCCACTATTGGCCGCTCTTTAGCTCTAGGGCGCCCCACTTCAGTATGGAGCGCCCTTATTCACCCCCAGCCGCTCTTTTTGTCTGGTCCGGCGCTCCTATTTCATGATTGACCGCCTTTTTCAGCTCTTGACCGGCTCACTGCAGCATCCACTCTCACCCACTTTTGACTGCCATCTAGTGCATGCTTGTGCGCCCCTTTTCCACCATTCTTTCTTCTTGTGTAGCCTTCGGGTGCCTCATTTACAGTGTCTTATATGTATTGCCCTCGTTCGCCTCCGGGTGTCACCTCCGGCCCCTATTTCACCATTAATCGCCCTTGTTCAGCCTCAGAACCCACCAAGGCCTGCTTTCAACTTTGAGTGGTAAGAGTTGCCCCCGAGTTCATTTAGTGTGTGCTTTGGGTATCAATTGGTGCCATATTTTGGTCCGTTGCCACTAAGGCTCCCCAGGGCGCAGTCATGCCCACCCGATATGTGATTGTGAGCATGGGTACCATTTAAGTCTACCTAGGGGTACCACTAAACCACTTGTAAACAGCCTGATCTTGTCCGTGCTGCGGTACTGTATAAGTGTATACGGCAGCTGCACAGCGCAGCGTGCGCATCGAGTGCAGAAAGTTATCAATTTCGGTGCTCGTGTGGTTACCGGCCGTAGAAAGCGCGATGACATCAGCGACTCAGTACGTGGTGATCTGGGGTGGCTGCCTGCACGTGAGCTTGGAACCTACCACTCCCTGTGTCTGCTGAAACGAGTGATGGTAACGGGCGAGCCGGCTGGTCTAATACGTGAGTTCCTAACCAGGCGAGAATTTAGAGACCGTACGACTCGCCAGGATGGAAACCTGTGCCTCCCGCGCATACGAACTGAGAATTGGAGGAGATTGTATAGGTACCGTGCTGCAGCAGCTTTCAATAGTTTGCCACCGGCGGTTCGGGACGGCTTACTTCTCAGCGTTAAAAGATCTTTGAGGAAACATTTATGCAGTGGAGGGATGTAGGAAACTGACATCGGCCCGATTTATAGCTTCTAATATATTTTTTGTTATAAGTAGATGCATGTGTCCCGGAGTGAATTTGTATGTTGTCTCCTACCGACCTGGGCTTACTAATAGCCATAGTAATGGATGAGTTCCGTGACGTTGAAATAAATAAATAAATAAATAAATGGGCGGCAAAAGCGGCAGGACGAGGACGCGTCCTCCCTTTCGTTCGTCCCCTCCTAAAAAATTGGATCCCGAGTTAATGTGTTGCATTTTATTCCTGTTACCTGCTCGAGCCTGCATTATTGTGTTGGTGAAGTGAATCGTCTTAAGTGTATATGCAGCCAACATTCTTAGTATTTACCGCCCTAAGCCCCCTCTCCCCGATCATCGCCAGTCTGTCCCAGTCGTCCTCCCCCCCCCACCCAGTAAAAATTCCGTGCTGACGCGCCTGAATGTGTGACTTCCGATGTGTGTTTGTGTCGTCTATTGCTAAGAGAACATGTTACGGTGCAATATAGTGGGCTTGCAGAAAAATACTGTTTCTCGTGTTCGGGCACGTTGGCCAATATCGTTGATATTTGTTTCAAGAATGTTACAAATCTACTGATAACTCTGTTTGTATGCTCTTAACTTCCACTATTTAGGTACTTATCAGAGCCGCATGACGAAATCCATGGAGCGAAGCGCATTGAGATTTCTCAAGAGGCTCTATTCTGGCCGCTTTACCGGTCTCGTCGTGGTCTGTCTGTCTGTCAGAGCCGCATGACGAAATCCATGGAGCGAAGCGCATTGAGATTTCTCAAGCGGCTCTATTCTGGCCGCTCAGACGGGTCTCGTCGTGGTCTGTTGTTGTTGTTATAGTTTTTGAGAAATTTTGGCTCAAACTTTTTCTGTTTTATATTTTTCTGATTTTTACTTCTTAAGCTACGAGCTTGAAATTTATGTCCTTTTCAATGGATAACAAGGGCCAGCTAGGGGAAAAATTGAGCTGATCCGACAATATTTATTGCGTGAAAACGCGGCATTTCTCACGCGCGCAAAAAACCTGCTAAAAGTTGATGGCCGACTTGTGCGCTCGAAATGTCAGAAGACAGGCCTCAGTTAGCTGAAAGGCAGTTACCTAGGGGTGGCTAGGCAAATTTTGTAGTGCTTAGGCATAGTTTTGAGTGCAAAACGTAAAATTTTGACCTACTTTTTCAGTTCTTCCGGAAGACTGAATTTTGGTTCATTTCATTTCAACGTTAATATCTCACAATCTAATTGACCGATTTGAGTTTTCATTTCAAATAATGAAAGAACATTGCTTCCGCCTGATAATATTTGGAGATGGAAATTGTGAACGTGAAATTATTTGTTTTATAGGCATAAATAGAAATTGAGTAAAAAAACTTTTATTTGCATCTTCCTGGTTCCAAGCTCATGTCACTCACAAACTCAGAACTGACATGGCTGAATAGGGAAGTTACGTGGGATCATTTCGCTCACTTATACTACCCATCTATCTCTAATGGCTTTCGAGTAATTAGTCCAAAATGTATTACAAGATGCTAAATTTATCGGACCACCTTTGCTTCTCACCATGGTTTCAAGTCCTTAAAATGGATGGAAGTGGAAGATATTTGGCATGGAGCTAGCTTAGGATCCTAGCTCGACGATACAAATAATTTCAGCCCAAAAGACTGCTTGGTTCGTCTTCTAGAAGCACCTTTATATCGTGCCTTTTCGGGACAAGCACAGCACCCGGCGCCAGCGGCCCGGCATATTCGGCGGAGTTTTACCAGCCAGTGACCTCCTGACGGGTCACAGCTGTTCAGCTAGTGGGAGGGTGAGTAGTGTGGCACGGTGGTATAGTGGTTAGAGGCCCCGTCTATTGATCAGGTGGGTCCGGTTCGAATCCGGGGATAGCCACGTACTCTTTATTGGTTATTTCAAAGAAAAGAATGATAAAACTGACTTACAGGCTTATGAAGAGATACATTAAGAACGAAATATGGTTTGCTTTCGGCACATTGTCATGCAGCTTTCCTGCGCCGGTGGGGCGTTAGCCCAGGCCGCAGGCCGAGGTTGTCTGTCTGTCTGTTGTTGTCTGTCCCGCCTGAGAATTGATGTCAGAGCTCTGAAATTTTGTAGAGTGATAGCCCTCCTGCTCCAGACATTCAAACTGAAGCCCCAATTTCAAATCGAAAATAGTTTTTGAGAAATTTTGGCCCAAACTTTTTCTGTTTTATATTTGTCTAATTTTTACTCCTTAAGCAACGAGCTTGAAATTTATGCCCTTTTGAATAGGTAACAAGGGCCAGCTAGGGAACAAAAATTGAGCCGATCCAATAATATTTATCGCACGAAAACGCTTTATTTCTCACGCGAGCAAAAAACCTACTTAAAGTTGATGGCCGACTTGAACGCTCGAAATATCAGAAGGCAAGCTTCAGTTAGCTGAAAGACAGTTACCTAGGGGTAGCTAGGCCAATTTTCTTGTGCTTAGGCATAGTTTGAGTGCAAAACATAAAATTTTGACCTACTTTTTACAGTTCTTCCGGAAGACTAAATTTTGGTTCATTTCATTTCAACGTTAATATCTCACAATCTAATTGACCGATTTGAGTTTTCATTTCAAATAATGAAAGAACATTGCTTGCACCTGATAATATTTGGAGATGAAAATTGTGAAGGTGAAATTCTTTGTTTTATAGGCATAAATAGAAATTGAGTCAAAAAACTTTTTTACTTGCATCTTCCTGGTTCCAAGCTCATGTCACTCACAAACTCAGAACTGACATGGCTGAATAGGAAAGTTACTTGCGGTCATTTCGCTCACTTATACTACCCACCTATCTCTAATGGCTTTCGAGTAATTAGTCCAAAATGTATTACAAGATGCTAGATTTCTCGGACCACCTTTGCTTCTCACCATGATTTCAAGTCCTTAAAATGGATGGAAGTGGAAGAAATTTTGCATTAAGCTAGCTTAGGATCCTAGCTCGACGATACAAGTAATTTCAGCCCAAAAGAATGCTTGGTTCGTCTTCTAGAAGCACATTTATATCGTGCCTTTTCGGGACAAGCACAGCACCCGGCGCCAGCGGCCCGGCATATTCGGCGGAGTTGTACCAGCCAGTGACCTCCTGACGGGTCACAGCTTTTCAGCTAGTGGGAGGGTGAGTAGTATGGGACGGTGGTCTAGTGGTCAGAGGCCCTGTCTCGTGATCAGGTAGGTCCGGTTCGAATCCGGGGGTGATCATGTACTATTTATTGGTTATTTCAAAGAAAAGAATGATAAAACTGACTTACAGGCTTATGAAGAGATACATTAAGAACGAAATATGGTTTGCTTTCAGCACATTGTCATGCGGCTCTCCTGCACCGGTGGGGCGTTAGCCCAGGTCGCAGAACGGAGTCTTGCGGGTGTGTGTTTGTGTGTGTGTGTGTGTTTTTTTTTTTGCTCTGCCACCAATGAAAAGTGTGTTCAGACTTCAATGAAAAATGCGTACATCATCTGTGTGAACAAAATCTGAAAGTCTCGCAGGAAGCGCCTACATAATTTTGCTTGCGTCCTCTTCTATAGATGTATAAAATAAACCCAAAAAGTCGCCCTCATGTAGAATATTATGGATTTATCACTATCCGCTCTGCGCAGACAGAGTAAATTGGGACAACAACTGGTCCTCAAAATCTTTGTAGGCTGCTGCTGCGATAATTCAGCTTAACCCTATTTCCGGCAGGGGGCTAATATTGCCCCCCCTTCAGGTTTTTCGAGAATATCTCCGAAACGGCTTGCGATAGAACTTTGAAACTTCCTGACTTTTCCTAAAACTAGTACAGGCAGGTTTTCGGAAATTTTCAAGATTATATATTTACCAGGGGCGGAGCTATGGCTGGGTTTTGGGGAGGTTCTATCCACAAACCAAGTATTATCGTATGCGATGGGTTTTTTGTAAAAGGAAGCCGTCTCTGCTGATCCTGATACCAGTTATATGGTTTTAGTATATCATTTTTTATGTGAGATGATAGTGCATTCACAATTGTCACTATTTGTATTCATCAGGGGCGGTTACAGCAGTTCAAAATGGGGGGAATGTTATCAAGAAGGACTAAACGTTAGTAAGTGAGAAGACTGCTTACAGCCGTGCCAGGGCGAATACAATTGGGTATATGAAAATTCAAAATAGTTATAACCCAATTCTAGATTACCAGAGGCGTGTCCAGTCACTACACATTTTCAAAATGTATATTCCCAGCCAGTATCACCGCCGCGACTCAATATCGTTGTATATTGAAAATGTGTTTCCAATCACCCCCACCCCCCCCACGACGAGTCCTTGATCCGCCTATGTCACCCCCTTTCTCAGAGCTGCCATGGGAGGGTAAAAATTATCAGAAATTAAATTTCAACTAGTCGAGGGACTAATATACTCATGCATACCATTCGCATATTGTTGGTATGTATTTTACCCCACTGTTTTACCTTACTGCATCCGCCCCTGATGAGTTTTTCACTTTTTTTTCTCATTTATTTATGTGTCAAAGATGCCAAGCAGTATATGACGGCTTCTAATCCGCGTAACAAAAACTTTTCAGGTTGTATATATTTCCCCTCATAGTCCTGGTCCTGGAACTGCCATTGAATTTCGAATTTTTGCGTAACTCGAGTATATGAAAATTTTGGGTCAATTATTTGTAAATCTGAACTAGTTTTGTGAAAATCGTACAACAGAGACAAGTGTTATGGAAAATCTAAAAAATACACAAAAATTGTATATTTTGCACGACCTTCTCCTAAAAAATAAAAATTTTGAAATTTTCTTTTTTCAAAATAAAGTTTAGCAGCAGAGGAATCTATGGCACTTTGAATTTTCAAAATCGGCCGGTCAGATTACGAGATCTTAGGGGGGCCGATATTGCCCCCCTGCCGGAAATAGGGGTAGCCGGGAGCCTGACGGAAATAGGGTTAAAAATGTGGTCCAGGTGGAGGTGCCCTGTTCAATTGTTTTTTTTTTCTACCAGGGCACTTTGAGCAATTTTGCCTTTCCCTGGCTAGGTTTTTTCTGTTGCTGTTTCAAACAGCGTTGCAAGCACGCACAATTAGCGTCACAAAGGCACCCTTCATGGTACCAAAGGCCGCTCCCAAATGCTAGTCTGGCCACCCCCAAGACTTCAACCACCCCCACCTCCCGTACCCCCCTCTTTGGCAAAATCCTGGATCCATCCCTGTTGAGGATTAATTTATTTTTGCTTAGTTTTGTTTGTCATAGTACAAGTGAAGAATCGCAACCGAATATGTGTGCCTTAGTCATTCCGTGTATAACTTTAAGCAGCGCCAGTTGACGTATCTGTATAAAGACAGCAATAGTTAATGCAGCATTGGCTAACTAACTTGTACCCGCAACACATAACCGCCCTAAAACGCAGTAACTGGTAAGTATTCAGCAACAATTATTTCAAATCATCCCATGTTTCGGTATAAATGTGCGTGTTATGTCCTCTGCTTTAATAATACCCTCTATTGATGCATTGAACCGTTCAGTCATTTATGTGATGATTTATTAATTATCATTTTATACCCATATCAACCAAGACCTGGGGTGGCCAGTAGCCAGCTACCAAAATACAAACAACATGGCCTATTTTGTGACCTCCTTGACTTAATAATGAAATCGTAGAACCAAAAAAATAGTACAGGTACTTTGCTTGTGCCCTAAAAGGGTTCATACGAGAATATAAGAATAGAAAATCGGACTTTTTCAAAAACATGCAACTTGAAGAAAAATTCCAAAGGTAATCAGGTTCAAATTTGACTTCGGGGCCAACAGTTATAGTCTTCTGAACAGGTCTATGCATGAGCTTTTCAATGAAACATAACTTCTTGAAATTTATTTAATTCGTCTTTGAGATAAAATTCAAAATGTGCTCTAACACCACATTTCAACTAAAAATCTCCCTGACTTCTATGTTGTGACGCAGTTGACCTCGAACAAAAAACTCACCAAACACAATGGAGTCCATGGGCAAGTCCAAAGTTTGAAAAAATTAGAAGGGGTGATGGTGAACATGCTTGGTCAATCCATCCTGGAATTACCCAAAGGCGCCGTTGGCTTCCTATGAAGGAAACCGCAAACCGCACTGAATGATACCTTCATACCACAGCGGGTTGATATCTGACTGAGTGCTGCCGCTCGTCCGGCCTTGCCGTTGCATCCGAGAACGACTTCTCTCGGGGTGCGTGGCTAAAATCACTGCGTATAAACAGGACCAGATTAGAGCCATAGAGAACATGCATAAGCACGATTGGAATCCTCTTCGATTTCAGGGTCAAGCACCGGTGCCCCCGCGTGCAGAAGCAACTGGGACATCCTTGACCCCATACTAAGGCTGATGTGCATGGATAGAATTGAAAGTATCATGATGTGAATCATGATGATTTCAATCATTAAAACTGACAAAAGCTTGCCGTCAATATTCACATATCTGGCATCAAGCAGGATAACATCAACACTGCAAGCGGTTTCGAACATCCTAAAGTATTTCGTGGGTGGGACTTATTTGTAAAAGCTCGAAAATGCGGAGCCTATGGCTTTTCTTTATTAACCATGTAAGTTGTAATGTAACAGCGGGCAAGGCCTTACAGGCGTTTACGGAACACCATATGTTTACTTTTGCTTAACATGAATACGCGCGTCCATCCAGTGCTGGTAAGATTCTAGCGTGTCTATTAGAGCCAGATTCTTTGAACGGGATTCCACCCACTGGTTCGTTAAATATTTGGCGTTGATGAAGAATGTGACAAATTGAGTCTGAGTATTAGCCTCGCAACATCCAGCTATCTCAGGCTTACCATTTAGCAGAAAGGTAAAAGTCATCCGGATGATGGCAAAATCATCCAGCAGAACGACGTCAAGTTTTAAAAAATAATAAAGTTTAGTTGGATTGCTACTCTATCGTCATTTTCTGGCCCTTGGAGCCAAACTCAAATAAACTGACATCAATTTAAATTCCAAACTGATAAAGACCGTATTTTTTCAAACCTCTTGCGGGCATTGTGGAAAAAGGAAAATGATTGCTGACATCAGCTCCAATATGCTTATGATTTCACTTCATGGGATTAAGACTGACGGGTATTATCGCATTATGTATGTGCCTGAAAGCAAGGGTTTCCTATTTCCATAAAGAGACACCGGTGTAGGATTCTATTACAAAAGTATCTATTCACCCTTCATTTTCCCTAATCTAACAACTCGCGTTAACGTTGCCCGGAAAAACTAAGCAGCTGTGTTAAAACATACCTCTCTGACTTGTTTGGCACAGAGGCTTCATGTGCGAGTAAATGTGCAAAGCTCGTACAAAGTTGGTGAAACTGCAAATGTCAACATGCCTTACTGCGGTGCGTTAATCAAAAACAATTTAAGCAAAAAATGTGTTGATTTTCAATGCAAATATTTCCTTTTGTTTAATCAAACCAGGATATAATGTTTTGTGACTCTAAATGTTACGGAGCCAATGCCCTTTCAAAAGAAAAGAAGACTTACATAGGATCAGATACTAGCTAGTTCTTGAGGAGCTCTTGCACCTTCGGCCGTCACTCCTCCAAAGCGGCCACCTTGAACCGGACACTTTCATGTGCCTGATGCGGAACTTCAGCGGGATGTGAGTCATACGCTTATTGAAATGTGGACTGTTAATTCCTACCATAAGCCTTTTAATCAATGTCTTCCGACAAGCTCATTATATATTACATACATCTTACGGCCTCATTATATTGCATACCTATGCTGTCCGCGGCCATAAATCTTTTCCTTGCCATCCAGTGGTTATGCCACTTTTTGTGTGTACGGCTGCACTGCTGATTAATTGGAGGAATAGAAGAACAGCATCAGTATTCAGCAGTGATTTGCACCTTTCTTGTTTCTAACGTACGATTGGGAACACTCACAGACTGGTATATTTCTGATGTTTGTCCAGATTGGCGCAATCTCTTCTCAGAAATACAAGGAGAGACACTTGCTAGAAATGTAAGGTACAGATTATGTGCATGTCCTATATGAGTGCATATGCTGGTAGACATAGTATGATCGGGTTTGCACAATAATGATAGTTTTTGAGAATTTATACCATATACTTAACAGACGCTGCCGTCTTCAGTATACAGCAATGTAAAATGTAAAAAAAACGCATACAAAACGGTCACAAATTACAGCAACAGCCTATCACCGAACACGAAATCACAAAATCGGTATGCGATTTTGGGAGTTTAAATTTTTCGGTGGAATTTAAGTCACTGTGAAAACAGCACGATGTGATTTTTGTCCAATGATGTGTTTTTCTTGTAATCTATGATTTTCTCATGCGAATTTTTACATGTTTGTGTACAAAAAAATCACGCTGCGATTTTGTGTACGTGATGCGCTCTTGTTGTAATTTATGACTGTTTCATGTGCATTTTTATCCTCCTCCACGCGCGCTGGAGGGGCCTCGAAGGCTCCCCATCTATTTTTCAAATGTGGCCGGAGAACTGCTCATAGCCGAAAATCGATACTTGGCCACATTGGTAATAATTAAACGACGCGTCGATTAGTAAGAAAATTTAAAATCGGTCGAATTTTTTTCCTTATAGATTTTCAAAGTCACGTGCATTTTGAGATCGCCAGAATTGCTCGGTCGGACCAGTTCGCTTGCATTGGAGACCGAGCGGTGACATCATAACGCCATATAAACGAGATTATATGTCAAGGTCACCTCACATGATGGTCAATGTTGGTCACAGAATGGTCACAGATCTATCAGCACCTTCAAGGTCATTGACCCCGGTGCTTCCGGTCAAATGTCATTACCTGGTTGACGTACTTTATGCTATGATATTAAGACATGTGCATAGTCATATGCATTATGCATTAAGTCGTCAAGAAATAGAAATACTTACCTTGTGTGCACCGAAATCATATTATGTGTGCTTATGCGCATGTATGCGTTATGCCGCATTATTTAACCCTATCTTGCATGCATGTTTGTTTCCGCTTTTCGTTCCGTTGGACACTGGTTTATCAGAGCTTGCTGCTGGGCTGTGCTCTCACACATCGCTAACAGGAAGTCGAAGGGGGATGGGGCGATGATGTACTCTCCGATGACCCCAGCTTCCCGCTACCCATCCTCTCGCCGCTGGAAAGATGAGTCGTGCATAGCCAGTCGTAACCACAACAGCCTGGCATTCCCACGACCTCTGCGGGTGCCCCAGCGGTGGTGTCAGAGCCAGCGCACTCGCAAAACCATCTCTGAGGCAATTTCTGATCCGTGTGCACCACATTGCGGCGTGCTATCCATCGGTGCTTGTGCACTCATTGCGCCAGAGCCGACGCGAGACCCCGCTATGAGCAGTTCACCGGCGAGAGCATGAGTGTGGCCGAGATGTGGTCGGTTTTTGGCATGTCTTCTGCTCTGGTGCTGACGACTCAGTTACAGCGATAGGGAAAGTGAAGCCGTGCGGATGACCGGTTCTGATTCACGCAAGGTCGCTTCCTTGGTGTCGGGGCATACCGCATAGGGTGACGTTAGATGGGCGCAGACCGCAGGATATTGCACGGGAGAATGTGTACACTTGGGGCGACAACGGACTCTCATATTCGTACTTTGCTGGGTTATAAGGCCCTTTTAGGCCAATACAAAGAAATAACTTTGCAGGTCTCTGTTTTACACTAAAAAGTAAGACACGCCTCGGAAAACAATATCTGATGAAAAACAGTATCCGAGTCATAGGCGCTAACTTTGCTCTGCTCACATTGTGCGTAGAATGCTGTGTAGAATATTAGCAAACCACTCTATTCATATTTTTAGAATTCATGTTCTTTTTCCATTACTTGTGAGATGCACTTCAGCTTGAAACAAGGAGTCCTTATTTTCGGTAAGCAGGAGCCTACTCACCCCTCCATTCATCTGCGTCCATAGAGGACATACTTGAAGCTGCTTGAAGACCGTCGGAATTTTTAATCTTCTTGAGGTTCTTTAAATTTTTCTTGAAGTCTTAGGGTGTATCGACGACGATGATACTTTTGTGCCCATACATCTGAAGGTATATTCATACATATATCCGTGTATTTCATTCGAACAACATACCGGGGCAAGTGCCAAACGTCGGCGTGTTGTAAAGGTTGTTGCACAGAAATGAAATCCCTGAAGATTCAGGATCAGACCTTGGGTGGACAACCGATACAGCGCCACTCGTTGTCCGCAGGAGGGCATTTGTCAAAGGATGCACGCGCAAAATCGGCCCTTGATTCTTGGACTTAAATGGCTTATAATTAAGCTAAAAAGACCGTTGGTGGCAAAAACATAATTTAATCTTCAAGCTCAAAGTACACCGCTCTACACATGTCAGTTTCTGTATTCTGGTTTGGTCCTATCACGTCATTTTTGGCACGTGCAGCTCAGCGAAAGAGGTGCGCGTCAACACCCCTTCTGGCTCAAAACCTGTATCTCTGTATGGGTTAAACGAACAGCCGTGAAACTTTTCATACACGTCGCTTAACATGCTCGGTATAATTGCTCCAAAAATGGTTTAGACACCTAGAAGAGTTATTGAGATATGACGTCATATCTGAGCGCATGCAAATGTACTGTTTTCAAGCCAATTGGGGAACTTTGTCCGAGATGTTAGCTTCTTGCTTCAGTGCTGGTAATAACTGATTGGATAAGCAAATAGTTCCAAATGGTATCTTCCTGATTGAAATCAACCATTGTTCTCCATATTATATAGGAAATTGCGCACTGACAATTTCCTGATAATGCACCATCGCAGATTGTTCGAAAACCTTCACCGTGGCGAATCTGTGTGAAATTTGATCTTATCTCCCACTCAACGTAGCATAAATTGTCTGCAATATTATTTTGGAAAATGATGCGCCCTGCATATTTTGTACTCAAATCACTGCGAGTCCTTTTTTACTGGCGTGCTGAGCAACTGTCTTGCGTTTCTCGGGTAATAGTGACATTTTTGTCGCATTTTTGCGCTCATCAGAGCTGCTAGAACATAAACGTTATTTTTTAAGGCTATGCATCTTGGTTCCAAGACTTCCTACAAAAACGCAGCTAAAATATGATAGATCATGATATTTTAATCAGGTCCCACAATGTAATATATATTCAGGACCCAAAGTCCACCAGCCAACACACCATTCCATCGCTTCAAATCCATTCTAACCTCGAGCTACTCGTGTAAGACTTGTATACAATACATCAACTCTGCGCACGTGGATTCACTTTTTTGCGGTGCCTCATTAACAACCCCATTGGAGATGACCTAGAAAATAATATATTTCAACATTTCTAAGCCTAACGTCTTACTTCCTAACTGACGAGATGTTCAATGTCGGCATTGTCCGCTGGCGTCTTTCTCGTGTTTTTTATTGTTTCGCCATTTGTAGGCTTCCCTTGCTTTTTCTTTCGGTAATCTTTTTGGGAAAAAAGTTCAAATTCGACCTTAGTTAGCGACAGAAGCAAGCATGGTCTGGTATTTGCATGTAATATATCTTTGGACGTGGGCTATGAAGGTCAAATGTGGGTACTGATCTTTTGATCTCAACTCCTAAGGTTTGGTGCTACAATGGAAGAGAACGAGCAAACACGGGGGTACCCTACGCTACCGTTCATACCGGGAACATATGCTTAGGCGCACAGCATACCTCTTCAGTTTTCAGACGGGAGCTGCCATGCGGCACATACTAACTACAGGCGGACCAAATTACTCCCAAACATCACTGCCAATAAGGGTACTGCAGTGCGCTACATTTTGCATTGGACCACACATATACGTGTTTTTGATGAATGGCCATAACTTTTGCAATAGTCATTATAGTCTCACAAAACTTTGTGTTGATATATCAAACATGTGCAGCATTACATCTGCAAAATTTGGTGTTTGTTAACTGAACTGAGTTTAATCTACTTGAGTTTAACTGAAAGGGGTGTAACGATGTCCCTCAGGCGATTTTGCACGTGCTGGAGCATTGGGCAGAACACTCATTGCGCAATTTCCTATATAATATGGAGAACAATGGTTGATTTCAATCAGGAAGATATCATTTGGAACTATTTGCTTATCCAATCAGTTATTACCAGCACTGAAGCAAGAAGCTAACATCTCGGACAAAGTTCCCCAATTGGCTTGAAAACAGTACATTTGCATGCGCTCAGATATGACGTCATATCTCAATAACTCTTCTAGGTGTCTAAACCATTTTTGGAGCAATTATACCGAGCATGTTAAGCGACGTGTATGAAAAGTTTCACGGCTGTTCGTTTAACCCATACAGAGATACAGGTTTTGAGCCAGAAGGGGTGTTGACGTGCACCTCTTTCGCTCAGCTGCACGTGCCAAAAATGACGTGATAGGACCAAACGAGAATACAGAAACTGACATATGTAGAAGCAGTGTATTTTGAGCTTGAAAATTAAATTATGTTTTTGCCACAAACGGTCTTTTAGCCTAATTATAAGCCGTTTAAGTCCAAGAGGCAAGGGCCGATTTTGCGCGTGCATCCTAAGACAAATGCACCTCCTGCGGACAACGAGTAGGCGCTGTATCGGTTGTCCACCCAAGGTCATGATCCTGAATCTTCAGGGATTTCATTTCTGTGCAACAACCTTTTACAACACGACGGACAGCTTTTGGCACTTTGCCCCCGGGTAACAGCACAATCATCAAGAACAAATAAATCGATCGGTTCAAAAGCATATGGCGCTTAAATCACGGCACCTCTCGACAGCAATGCCTTGACATGCCGCACAGTCAGACCGCCCGTCGGCCATGGCCGCTCGTCTCTCATGTCAACAGGATACGAAGGTGCCCTCAGCTGCTTCGGCGTCCCCGGAATAAAGTGTTGGGGTTATCAGCCCAAAGATATTTTAGTATTGAATACAAATTGCAGAGTTAATTTCGTCATTGTCAGATTAATGTTGTCTGTGGGTGTTTCTCCATTGAGCAAGATTTTGTTTTTTTCGATCGGTTGAAAAAAATTAAGAAAAACGGCTTATATTATGAGGGAGATGTTTCGGTGAAGAACGTTTATCTGAACTGCGCACTTCCCGCTGCCCATGCCGCCAGAGTTCTTGGTTTTCAAGCTACGTATATCGTCCAGAGGCGGTGCTGGCAGAACCTCTGTCTCGCCCAGATTGCCATTCAGTCTCCCGCCACAGCGCTGGTAAAACCGGGCAGGGACGCCCGAGTAAAACCGAGTAGGAGCACCCGCAGGTCCGTCAGCCGCCGCCGCCGTCTGTGCCGCTGTGTGCCGGCATCGCTTCGACTTGTTGGGGGAAGTACAATCAGCCTAATTGGCGCTCATCGACCACAGCGGCAACGAACGCATCTTCAACGACACCAGAATTTCTAAACAATGCCAGCAATAGAATATACGAAGGAGCATTGACAAGCATATAATACAGAGTTGTACAGAAGAGCATAAAATTAGCTTCCAGCTACGAGTCCATGTATTCTGGTGTATTTGATTATTACCTGGTGGACAGCAATCAAAAGTGCTGGCAGGATCTTTGATCAACATGCACATCAAGTAGATATCAGAGCTGCAGCCTGAGCATGAATACATTGGGAAACAGTCACGTTATCCACTGTAAGATGACATAAAACGAGCCCGGCTTCACAAAACTCGTGCTCGTAAAGATAGACTGAACGTGCAATATCTAAGGATTATCCCATATCAAAGCTCTCCAGTGGTTCATCGACGTGTTGTTTGGTGTCCAAAAGTTTCACAATAAACCTCTGGACGCTGTGCATTGGTTTTGTCCTAGACTTTCAATATGGAAACGTCAAGCACTAAATAAGGAGGTAAAGCTGCATGATGCTCTTTGGATCTATTAGACTTAAAAAACACCAATGTAAATCTGTTTGTTTCCTGATATTTACAGAAACTCTTTACGGAGCGTATGAACCGATACCCCTGCAGTTGGATGGCGTCGCGCTCCGTAGCTCACGACCTTTCTCACGCATCGTACTGCTTTTGGATCGGCAGCAAAGTTAATTACTGTCCAATAAACGTAGACACCTGCAGCGGATGGCTGAAACCTTCATGGCCGCGAATTATTTGTTCTTTTATGAGCTTAGTAAGATAGGATATGTGTTTTTGAATAGCATTTGAATTTCAAATTAATACTAAAAGCGCAACTTTAATTAGACATGAACACCTATTGCTCTCCTGTCGTCTTACTCTTATCGTCAGAAAATTATTGTTTGTTGGTAAACAAATCCTCGATGCTGTTGAAGCTTCAAAGTTTTCTTCAGTCCTGCCAACGTTTTCTCAACCTTTGTGGGCCGTGGCTTCCACATCGGGGTTCAATGACCCTACCAACTCAGCTGCTGCGTCGCAACTCGTCAGCAGACGAATCAGGCCTCGGCGCCTTGTAATATGATATGTGCGTTACTTTGGTTTGATGAACATTTTTGCTCGGCATACATGCATTCAGTCTTCAATACATAATGTGTTTGTTTTAATGGCGAATTCCAGTATCTGGGTGCAGAAGTGTTTAAAAAATGTGTTTTAGTGTAAAATGGGTGCAATATAGAAAGTCAGCGTTCTCCTTTTTGAAATACATCTGAGAACATAAATTGTTCGAACCCTTTAAAACATATCTTGGGAGGAGAGAACTAGTCACGATAGTTTCACGGGCTTAGCCTATCGGAGCGCTTGCTTCAGGGACTAAATAATTTAGACCAGTGCATTGGGTAAAATTTACCCGAGATATATTAGCAGCCTCAGAGTGTACTATCCGGGTGTCTGGTACGTTTTTTGTCAATCCCTCTCAAGAGAAGAGACTTTGTAGTCCCTTAGTAGGTATGCTCCCTGAATGGACCACCTACTTGTGTATCTCAGTTAAATGAGCTGTAGCAGTTCGGCAGAGCAAATGCCTCCGAAAATATCTTAACCTGTTTTGATAGATATGATATACCCCTTAAGAAAAATATGAGCGTGACAAGGGTCTCTAGATTGAGGCTCTTCCCTTTGATTTCACAGATGCATGCTTAGGTAAACCTCCGTGGAATTGTCGGAGCAAGTATTACTAACTGATGGGGTGCGCCTTATCTATTAAAACGCCTGACTTTTAGCTCCGTGGAGTTTTACGATTCTGGATCTTCCGCAGCTGCTCAAATCATTCAAGAGCATAAAGCAGTTGGGACGTGAGCCAGTGCGCGTGGATTAGGGGTAATCAGTGGCATATTCTTGGTCAGAATGTTGAGCGCATTCTACTAGCCACCAGCACAGCAGCTAAACTAAATGTTAGTATTCTAAGAAACAACCAGCTCTACCGATAACAGTTTATTGCGAATTGAGCCTTGGATTTTCTACTTGTGTAAAGGCCGTCTCGAGACCACTTTCAAATATGTCGGATATTCCTCACCAGCGCAACAGATCAGGTTGTTGTAGTGGTACCGATGTCATCTACGGCCGCACGGGATAAAGTGAAAGTCACGGTAATAATAAAAAAACAGAAAAAGGAAAAGTGAGATTTATATCTCATGCGAACTTTCCGTCAGGCTCGACAGAAGCTGGCCAGGTGTTTCCCGGGTCATCCAAGGGCACGAAATTTGTTTTCGGGTGTCGTGAATTACGTTGGTTATGAATTGCGCCGGAACTCTCCACCGGTGTCGTTTTTACTTGATTTCCGTGAGTTTTACTTTATTCTGCGCTGCCTTGGACCGCGTCATGACTGCGGCAGCGACCTGACTTGTTTGGTGGATGAATAATATTAGCCATATTAACCAAGTGCTCTCAAAATGACTCACGACGACGGTTCTGGCTCAATTACTGTCATGGCCTGGACTGTTCCTGTGCAGACTCAGGTCCAAAACGACTGTCCAGGCTCAATAGCTAATTAACTGACTCAACTAAGTCCGATAACGGCACAGGTTCTGTGCCCCGCTGGATGGGGATGTTAAAATGCTCGTCGTATTGAATTTTTGCGGGATATCAGTGCTCTCAGGCCTATGAATTTAATTTCACCTCACTTTATCATCCACAAATTCTGTTTTAGTGTCACGAGGTAGGAAGCTTTACCCGTCTCGCCTTCCTCATCTCAGGCACATATACCTATGACATCTTGTAATTTCTCAACTCAAGGTGCACGCAAGCTGGTATTACCGCCTGTGCTCCATAGGCGGATCCAAGATTTCCAATGGAATGGTGAACTTTGGTCAGGTGGCACCATTTGAGTTGGTAAGGCGGGATATTTAGACTTCATGGAGGCGTCATTTTGGCCAGGAACGTCAATCTTTAAGGTGGGACCTATCAAATTTCATCTTAGGAGGGCACCAATGAGTCCTGGAGGGCGGAGGGAGTGTAGCAGCGTCTCAGGGGTCGCCAAAGTTCAGTTCGAGGGTGCCGAGTGGGTTGATCCGGAATGGGTGTCATCTGCCTCCTTGCCCCATGGATCCGCCTTTTCTCTGCTCCGTTGCAATATTATTACTGCGCGGAAGAAGCTTCTGGAGCAGTGTTACCTCGCTACGCTTCCCAGTGTCCAATGTCATTCCTCTGGTGTGCGCCGACTCTGCTGCAGTTTTCTCTCTGCGTGCACCAGCTTTGCGAGAAGTGACACCTTCCATTGTTGTCCTGCCTTGTCTAATTGTATGCTTTCATGGCGTTGGTTAGCTGGTGCTAGTGAGTAGGCTCTGTTGCAGTTCCCGGGCGACTGGATTAGTGTTACCCTGTTACCCTACCCTGCAGTCGCCGGCATTAGGGTGGAGGTGAACGGGTGTTACTCCGTATCCTGCGCTGCAGTTCCCGGGTTTGGGCCGCGCCGCGCCAGTTCCGTCACACCCGGACGAGGCGAGGCGGAACGTGACTGACGGCTCCTGTAGGAGGAGTACCCTGAGGAGCGACTGACTCCTGTGAGTGGAGTCTCCTGAGGAGCGACTGACTCCTTTGGGTCGAGTCCCCTGAGGAGCGACTGACTCCTGTGGGTGGAGTCCCCTGAGGAGTGACTGACTCTTTTGGGTCGAGTCTCCTGAGGAGTGACTGACTCCTTTGGGTCAAGTCTCCTGAGGACCGACTGGCTTCTGTGGGTGGAGTCTCCTGAGGATCGACTGGCTTCTGTGGGTGGAGTCTCCTGAGGACCGACTGGCTTTTGTGGGTGGAGTCTCCTGAGGACCGACTGGCTTCTGTGGGTGGAGTCCCCTGAGGAGTGACTGACTCCTTTGGGTCGAGTCTCCTGAGGAGTGACTGACTCCTTTGGGTGGAGTCCCCTGAGGAGTGACTGACTCCTATGGGTGGAGTCCCCTGATGAGTGACTGACTCCTGTGAGTGGAGTCTCATGAGGAGCGACTGACTCTTGTGGGTGAAGTCTCCTGAGGAGTCAGGGGAGTCCAGGAGTCCTCAGTCACTTGGTGGCTGGTTCTCTCGAGATGTTCTGTCGAGATGTTCAACACTCTTGATTGCTTGAGATTACTTGTACATTAAACGGGTCAGAACACCATCCATATCAATCTATTATTTTTGATAATATTAGTATATTATGATATTATGATAGTTCACTCTGATTAGAGCATTTCGACTAAAAATATTTTCATAGGCGTCATTGTCATTCTGGTTAATTTTCTTTATTCTGACGAACAGTCAATACGTGAGAATGTGTTTGTTTGAATCTCTATATTTGTCTTGCCTCATTTTGGGCTTTAACATTTCATAGTTTAACACGCACCCCGCTGAAAGGGCTAAATTCCCCCTCCTGTTTTTTCCCAGATAACGCAAAAACGAAGAAACTTAGAGCAACCAAACTTACAGTACCTTACTACTGATTACTTTTACGCATCTAACCAAATTTTTAGGTGAGGTCATGCCAGGTCAAGGAGCTATTCAAGGTCAAGTGACCCGACCTCAAAACCTAAAATCACGAGTTTGAAGCGGCGCCTAAGGAACATCTGCCAACCGATCTGTTTGAAACTTTCAAAATGTTATGAGGTCATCAGGGCATACAAATCTGCTATCTCGGAATTTCGATATTGTTGACCTAAGGTGGGGTCAATTTTTTTGGTCACCCCAGTATAAGTCTATGGTGAAAAATTGAAAGGGCTGGTTTTCAGTAAATACGGTATATATAAAGCTGAAATGCTTAAACGGTGTATTCTTACCACGATTTTGACCATAAAGTAGATTTTTTGGCCATCTGACCTCTCAAAGGTCATTTCAGGTCACAAGAGTATACAGTGAAACAAGAGTAAACAATAAAGAGTATACAAGAGTAATATACTTAAACGGTGTATTCTTACCACGATTTTGACCATAAAGTATGCCATCTGACCTCTCAAAGGTCATTTCAGGTAACAAGAGTATACAGTGATTATTTGTCAATAACTTCTCACTGAATTGAGATAAAGCTCTTATTTTGCTTGAATTGTGCTTACATTGTCACGGGGAGTCGATTTATATGCAACATGACCATACCCGGTCACCCTGTGACCCTGACCTAGCACAAAGTAAGGTACTTTTTACAATTTGACCTAGCAAGGTCATATTATACATCACTCGATTTGCCACAATGATAGGAATTCAATGATGTATAAATATTTTCTCTAGCTTTGCTTAGTAAGTATCTAGAGGTGGAAACGTACACTGCCCTGTAGTAAGCCCACGGAACTTTCTTTGACCTACGCTGACCTCAGTTTTGACCTGACATAAGAATGCTACTTATAATTTCTCTTCGTCTTATCAAGAGCTTTCGAACGCCTACCGTAATTTTTCTTTAGCTTTTCTGGGAAATGAGATACGGAGGGGGCAAAAACACCCCCAGCGGGGCGCGTCATGCCAGGGACCCCAGCGGGGTGAGGGTTAAGTCAACATGTGTCTTTTCAAATGCACATTTTCAGCTTGCTTCTTAACACGCGCATTGACGGGGGTCTGAGCCACCTTCGCCTTGACGGGGGGCGGGTACCCCTAAGATCTCGAGAATCATGGTAGGTAGCGAAAATGGTAAACGACGTTGGGTAGCCCATCCACTTCTCCATCGAAAATATTTGGACCATTTTTTTGTTAGGTCACATTTAAGGTTAATAGATATCTGCTATCTCGATATAGGGATAATGCGCTGCCACCATGTTATAACATGGTGACATGTTATCCCTATATATAGGGATAACATGTCAATGAAGGCTTTTTTCGGTCATTACATCTGAACAAGTAAAGATAGAGCAAAATAACTTAAACTATATAAATCATCGCAGCAAGCTGAACCGAATGATAAATGATCTAACCTTGCTAGGTCAAATCAAGGATTTGATCTCAAACTGAGGTCAGGTCAAGGTCACATTAGACAAAATGCATATTATTAGAACTGGAAAGACAAGGAAAATGTAATCCAGTTAAAATAAACGCTCTATCACCATCATTTACTAAGTTATTCAGTTAACACCATTTCCCATGTATTTCCAATGGAGAGTTCATGGCTCGTACCTGACCTTATGTTATCGATATCAAAAATACCGGATCAAATTTTAGAGAACTTGGTAGGCCTATTTTGTGATATGAGTTTCAATCGGATAAGTCCACCCTGTTCTGACTTATGCTATCTTACACTTTTTAAGGTCAGGTCACTTGACCTGTACTGGTGACCTGACTTGAGATGACCTAACCTAAAATTTTGACAAAAGTTGTAAAAAGGAAGAAAGAAAAGGTATGCCAAGTACGGTGGCGCTACGCGCCCGTCGTCTTTATGCCATCTTCGAAAAATCCGAAGGGGGGCGTATACCCGCTACCCTTCAATGCGCGTGTTAACCCTCACCCCGGTGGGGGGTGTTTGAACACCCCCATCAGGTTTTTCCGACAGCACGAGAAACGAAGGCGTAAAGCGCTGCCGTACATGGCACACTTTATCCTTGATTAATTCTGCAATTTTCCCTAAAATCTCAATGCTGAGTTATCTCAGGTCAGCTCACCAGTGCAGGTCGTGATCTCACCTCCAAAAATGTCAAAGGTGGCATAACTAAGAAATGGGCAAATCTATCGGATTGACACTTATACCACATAATGGCCCCACCGAGTGCTGAAAAATGTATTCCGGGATATTTTCTAATATCAGTGACCTAGGGTCATGTATGGATCATGACCTCTCCATTGGAAATGCATAGAGAAGACAAGAATTTAGCTTTATTTGTGTAGATAAAGCTGAGAATTCCTTCATATTCTCCAAATCGTAGTATACTGGTCTGCTTTCTATGTTCATGTTGCAATTCTTACCTGTGACCTCTGAGAGGTCGTCTGGGCCACTTAAGCAGGTTTTCAGACTTGGGTCAATAACGTTGCAGGAAATGACGACAAAGCTTTTATGTTGATGTAATTACGATTGGAGTGTTATTACAGGTCGATTGATATGCATATTGACTATGTAGCGTAGCGTTTTCGTTTCTTTACTGACGTTTTCAGGCTGAGGAGGGGTTCCCGGCCATCTGAGAAAAATATGTAGAAAGTGCCTTCCAGCCCCATTCCCCCCCACGCTCCTTTTCAGTGCAAGTGTTAACCTGCTACCACCTGGGTTATTTCGGCTCCCGTGACTGTCTGCGGAGCGGGGCTACTTCTTTTCGTTATGGAGTATCCATTGGGACTATTTCTGACCCTCCCCCTTCCTTTCCCCACAACAATCTCCAAAACCACTGGTGACACCAACAAATAAAACCTAAAAAAAAAAAAAAAAACAAAAAAACAAAAAAAAAAAAACACAAAAGAACAAACAAAAAGAAACAAAAGAAAACCGCAATAAAAAACATCAAAAGAAAACCAACTTCCCTTATCCATTTAAGCTTCAAACCATGGTGAGCAGGTGGTCAATTAGCATCTTGTAATAATTTTGACAATTACTAAGCCATTAGAATAGGTGGTAGTATAGGCAATACGAAGAACTTCCCTTAGCCTGTAGTCTAAGTTTGTGGTGACATAGCTTGAACCAGGAAGATGCAAATAAATTTTTACTCAATTTTTATGCCTATAAACAAATCTCACAACTTCATCTAAATATTATCAGGCGGGCAATGTCTTCATACTGATGAACTAAATCGGCAATTAGTTGTGAGATATTAACGTGAGAAAAACCAATTCAGTCTGGAACTAAAGGTCATTTGCGTTTTGCCACTATCCACACTTTAGCCCGGTAACTGCTTAGTAATGGCTGTCTTCCCATTTAGCGCAGTCGCCATCATTACGGTTTTGCTCGCGTGAAAATGCGCTTTCCAATAATATGTCATCAGCTCAATTCTTTCCCACGGCCTTATTAGACAGTTAGCGAGGTATAAAATTAGAAAATATAAACAGAAAAGTTACCAAATTTCTCAAAACTATTGGATTTCACTCGGGGCTGTTGGGTGTCGGGCAAGGGCTATCACTACAATTAGACTCGAAAATTCTCAGACGGACGAGCCAACAACAACAACCACACGAGACCGTCACGGCAAAAGAGCCGCTTCGCCCGTTGGCAGGCCCTACTAAATTCAACTCTTCCATCAAATTTGAACCATATCCATTAAGCTGCAGCGTCACAGAGCGCTATGCAATGTCCCTATAGCTTGGGAAAGTGTAGATATAAAACAGATCCAAGGATATAAATGTGTTTGTACTGGCCGACGAGCTCAACGATATGTGGCATGACTTTGTCAGGTTACAATGTGACAATAACATTGAATTCGACCTAGAACGGTACAATCATAGATATATTTAGGTTTTCACTGACGGAAGGATTGCAGTGGTGTCTCAATCATCATCCTTTCTCTTCTGGTTCGGGAGCTATTGGTGAAAACCTAAACACCCTGTTATACCAGTAGCATGCCGCCATCGACCTCGGTTGAATGTAGACCTAGCCTAAACATGGTAGACACCACATCCTTGTGTCTTCAATATAGTTTTCGAATAGCCCCAGTGCACTTTTTTATCGTCTCTTAGACAGGATAGTTGTGGTGTAATAGATATGTGGCATGACTTTGTCAGGTAACAATGTGACCACACCATTTACTTCTACCTAGAACAGTACAATCATATATATATATATATATATATATATATATATATATATATATATATATATATATATATACATATAATAATATATATATATATATATATATATATATATATATATTTGATTGACAATTTGATAGATCAGTACCAAAACAACCCAAGTGCCTTCGACTGGTGTTGAGAAAATGTTTCTAGCTATGTCTTAGCTCCTGAGATGAGCAAGTTATTTTTTAATTGCACATAATTTCAGCGAATTTGGCCTCTGGCGATTTCTGGCGGCTGTGATATTGACATAGCAAAAAACTGACAAAGTAGCTTAGATTTCAGTTCCGGAGGGATTTTTTGCATCTTGCTTTCTCTCTTAGTTGCTGAATATTTTTAAAGGTATATTTCTAATCTCCCCCGCCCATTATGGGAAAGGTGTTTCCTAGCCAAAAACCTGAAAATAAGCAAAAAAACATGTTGACCGCAACCAGTATTTGGGGAAGTTCACTCATTAAGTTCTATTGCGCATTCAGAAAAACATTCGGGATCCCAATTAGGTATTTCGGGAGATGGTCATGCTAGCTTTTGTGGCCTCCCTTACATCAATATCTGGCCCCAGCATGAGGAGACCTCCATGTCAATAGAGGGCTCTCTTGGACTAACTTCATACACCCTTAAACGAACATTGCAACTCCTGGGATTAACTTGTATAGGCCTCTTGGGTCATGAATTGTGGTCCTTAGTTCGGCACCCGGGGTTCCCCTTCTCCCCTCAGCATCTGGGGGTTCCCTCAGTCTCAGATCGGCATGGTTTCCCGTCCGCGTCAGCAGGGCGTCTTCCAGTGGTTTAGCTATGCTCGATGGGAAGGGGACTGGCCCAGCTCCTGAATCCGTCCCTGACCCAGCTTCTCCAATACACTCTTGGTATGAGTAAAATTTGCACACGTTATGAGAGCATTGCCCAAGCAGCTACGACAAAAGTTGCGGTGGGTACAGAGCACAAGGCTCCTACTTGTCTGAGCACTCTACTGCATGCGGATAGTGATCATTTTTACCAGATGCCAAGCCAGCACCCTCGTCTCCATGGAATGCTTACTCCATTGTTTAATCTGTGTGAGAAGTCATAAGCAAACGAAGATTTTGGGTCTCCCTCTCGACAGCGCTGTTGAAAATTCAACTTGTTAAAGACTGACAAGTGAATAGGAGCACTGAGGTGAGCTGGAGACCACTTTTGGGGAGGCAGAAGAAAAACTATTTACCACCGGTCAGAAAGCCTGAAAACGACGTGTCGCTGTCTTGGACTATAAGTTGAACCCGCAATAACTTTGACCATATTTATGGAAAAGTCAGAACTTCGGTAGAACTAATACGACCTTTAAAACATGCGAATGTAAGGCTAAACGACTAATGTCCTGTATGCCTTTAATATCTTCCATAGCCTTACTTTAGCTTAGTTTCTAAATCAAGGATCACATGCTCCAAGTTCTTCTGACAAGAGATTTTACTTCTTTTTGGAGGGCATTAATCTTCTATAAGAGGACAATTTTTATGTCACGACTATGCGTTTGAAAGCATGTTGCTCTGAACGATGTTGTGTTCCTCCTGACCCATGGCACATTATGATTCTTTCTCAAGTGGTGAAATTTCAAAATCGAAAAAAGTACCCCGTCACAAGTCTTAAAGCAAATACTTTTTGAAATTCAATAAAAACGATACATACCATGACTGTCAAAAACATAAAAACTCTGCTAGGACTCGTACCCTCGGACCATTCACCACACTACTACGCTGGGTCGTACCTAGCGATTGTGCAGTGCGTGCGTATCGATCGAATAGACTTGCGTGACTGCAGTGCACACCAACTATAGTCGAGACAATCCCTAAGTTGCCGAGAAGAGTTCCCAAGCGCTGCGTCGTGGGTCTCAAACCTAAAAGCCAGCAGTTTGGGATGTAGTGGTCTCTGCTCAGTGCCAGTGAATTTCCGGCCAAACCGCTGCAGACCAAGAGAGGTCGAGCGTTTTTGCCCAGTGATGAGTGACGCTGTCCCGCCCGACGGAAGCCACACGGATCATAAGCCATTGAGTCGACTCCCAAACACTTACTCAATAAACAGATTTGAGTATTCGGGAGTCTGTTTCAGTCAATTTCTGTTTCATTATACATCATGTTTATCTGATTTCCGGATTCTAAGATGCTGCACTTGCGTGTGCGTCATTGTACAGTTGTCAACGAGCCACTGAATAAATGTCTTTCCCGGGTAAGAAAAATAACCTTGAAAGGATAAGCAACAATAGTTAGAGCCGGCACGGTTTGTTCTTTAAAAAGATACCGCATTGTGAAGAGGAAAACAGAGTTGGATGCTTTGAGTCTGTTCAGTATCTAGCTGTTTGCCAAAGGTTTTGTTTAGGTTGTGTTCAGTTGGCTACTAAGACACGGCTGTTAAAAAAACGCAGGCCTCTGGCACCTGAAAACCTTGAAATGTGGTCCGAACAAGCCCCTTGCCTTTTCAGTTCCCACTGAATTATTCAAAGCTAACACGTTACGTTAGTTTCCCTGCCTCGATGGGCTATAGTTAAGTTCCGGCTACAGAGAGCTGTAGCCTTATGGTTATTAATAACTGTTGGGGGTGTAACGACGCACCAACTGTCAAGGTTATACGGTGTTGCCAACTCCGTCCTGTTGGGAGGGCTTTTGTGGAGCAGGTTTTACTTATTCAGGGAATCCGCTGGGCCTTGAACCTGAGACCTGGGATCAGGAGTCAGATGCTCTACCGCTGAGCCACGCACATCCAGCTTCATGCTTATTATCATCAATGGCAGACGCTTATTTAGATTGTACTGTCTGGGGAGTCATTCTCAGAAATCGACAGCTGGACGTTTTCAGACATGAGCGCATCAGGTAAAGCAAAGAAATATCCCGATATCGCACGGGGAGTTATTCCCACATTCCACACCCACTAATTCCTTCTCACGGCAGTAGCATCTCCATGTAATACTTACCCATTGATGTATTGACGCTGCTCTTGCAGATGGTGAAAACAAAATTTCTTGCGCATTCGGCGGGGTTAAGCTGGCGGGAGGGATGGCGGCCGGTGATGCTGAGATGACGTCAGGAAGCTCCGGAGTTCGTCCCGGGCAGGTATAAAGGCCACGGCTGACGAAGCGGTGTCATCAGTGTCGGGACTGCCGGTGACTAGCCCCCATATCTCACTCGACCCCAGTCGCAGCCATGAAAGTGGTAAGTCATGCCGTTCGACCTTGTGCGAGCCGCGGCGTTTGGATGGAGAGCAGCGCATCGGATGCTGCGGGCAGTGCGAGCGCTGTTCTCGACTGGTTAGGATAAGTTTGCTGCCACCTTCAATAAATCCGTTGAAAAAATTAAAGCGTTTGCTTTATAGTTTTCTTAGCTTCTTTCGCCGGGCCTGATCAAGTTTTTAGGTTTTAATGTATATGCCTTCATTAAGGCTAGGTTCTTCATCTCGCGGTGTTCTGTTTTGCAGCTTTGCAAGGATGCCTGAGGAGCCTGGGAATGTACCAAACATGATGATTTTTTCCATTGCATTTTCTAAATTTCACACGCCTGTATTTTTGGACGAAACCATGCGACGTCGGCAATTGGTTCTGCATCATTTGGCCGTTAGCTTACCAAAGCTTCTATGTCTATACTTTGCATAAGACTTTCTTGCGATGGCCTGAACAGTCGTATTACGTCACATCGGAGGGGCTCTGCATTCATTTGCCAGAACTTAAATTGCGTGGCTTACATAATTTCTTATTATTGTTGATACAGTACATTCAGGTTGGCATAAGAAGAATTCAGCATGATAAGTAGCTTGTAACAACGGGGGCTTATAACATTTATTCAATAGCTTTTCTAAGCTGGTATTTACGATACGCTGAACCTCTCCAGATGCTGGTGTGTCTCCTGGCAATGGCGGCAGTGGCCACTGCGCAGGACCTTGTGGAGGGCTCTGGTGCCCGCAGCCTCTTCAACCCGTTTGAGGAGAGTGAGGCGGAAATCCTCAGCAACGAATTTCTGATGGATGACCAGGGAGGATACACTTCAAAGGTTAGTTTCGGGGGTAGAAGTTCGTTTCTCCCAGTTTTCTTCTCAATTCAATCTGGGTTTTGTTTCCTGCTGAATTCAATCTGAGTTTTGGGCAGTATGCGGCAAGAAAATAGTCCTTAAAATAGCTGAAAAGGCTTTGAGTTTCACATTTCAACGATATTTTGGTTTCCTGAAATCACTTTTGAACATCTTGATTTTGAGAAGAATACAATATGAATATAGTATGCAGGTAAGAGACCTGAAGCATAAAAGTTGGAAAAGTTAATATGATAAGGATATATTTATTCTGCTTGCTTTGCTCACAGAGCTATTTCGTCTGCGTAATTCTAACACTTCCATTCATACAGGTGACGACTAGCAACAAAATCAGCCAGAGCTCCACCGGAGAGTCCGTGCCGGGCGCCGAGCCCGAGACGGGCAGCTTCCTCATGAGCGGCGAGTACTCTTACATCGCCCCCGACGGTCAGCTCATCAAGGTCACCTGGTACGCCGACGACACCGGCTTCCACCCTACCTCCGATTCTATTCCCACTGCCCCCGTAGCGTAACGGGCTTGTTACATCAGCTGGAAATTTCCTGTTTCAAGTGTTCTTCACCACAGCGGGCCTCCAAGAAGTAGTTGCTCAACATCACTCGAAGGGAGAGAGGCAAATTGCTCCTACAGAAGAGTGCCCTCAAACTCCGGCACTATGGAACGCGTGACATCATACATGTGGGTGTTCGAGCAAGGCTCTGTTTGTTGTTTCTGGCCTGATTTCACCGGCCTTAGTGAATGTCTGTAAGCTCTGTGATATCTGAATGCATGGAACATTTCATTATTGCACCTGGGTATCCAATAGCCCACTATATATCAAATCATGCACTTGCGCATCGATGTTTGTATGAGTCAAAGTTTATCCCTGTTTTTTTCAAAGACTCTAGCCGTCTCATCTATGAAGGATGTGAACCATTTGCTAAGATTCGTTGACGGCTGTCTGTAACACTCCTCTTTGTGAATGTCCCTTCTTTTCAGTCATATTTGTTTGTGTCGTCATTCTTCTTGCTGATGCTCTTGCACATTACATCGAAGCGTTCATTCATCACGAGGAAGGAATGGAGAAGTAAGACATTAATGTGTTTAAAAAAGTGAAAATAAAAGGGAAGGATTTATGAACAAATGTATGTTTTTGAATGCTAGTCAATTTTTAGTAAGCACATGAACACGAGAATAATGAACACGCGTTATTCTACCAATGCAATTGTTGATATGCCTCAAAGAGCTAGGTCCAGGAATCGAAGAGAAATGTGCCTAAGAAATGAGCACCTTTTTCAGTTTTCCCCTGGAGCTAAAAAGGCACCGTTTAAAAACTCACATGAGCACATCTTAAGACTCAGAATGAAATTATTTTGCTGAAAAATAGACCACATTTTCTACATCTGGAATATTGACACATGAACATATAATTATAACTTTAGCAAAAAGGAGATACTTGATACCATAAACAATTTTTAACTCAATCTGTAAAGGAAGCTATTGGCTATGTAACCAATAAATTGTGGAGCGTGCCGAAAAATGGTATCCTTTATTTATATTTAATATCTATCCATCTTTACTTATATTAAATGTCCAAAGTGACCCAAACCCGGCAGAAGGTGAGCACAAGGACTGTGGCTAATTTTTGGGTGACTCTGTCAATATAGTAAATAAGTGGGCATAAGTGTCCAATCACGCACCGAACCTGAAACAAGCAAGCCAAAGTAGACATCTTGAATATTTCTGACGATGGGATCAGTAATGTTGCCGGCTCTGGTGATGGAAGCTGCGCATTCTCACCCGTGTTCTGCCACAGAAGTCTGACCCCACCAGGCGTGCCCTCCGAGTCACCAGCATCCCCGCTGGACAATGGTCATGTAACCCTGAAGCAACAGCTACCGTGCCCTCTGCAGCAGGGAGAAATGCTCGGGAGGGCATCATTTTGCGCAGCTGGAGTCAGCAAAATATCCGCCTTTTGTGCGTAATCACTGTTACTATTGTGACAAACGCGTTCTGCGAACGCAATATGCATATTGCATATTCATGAATTCTTGTTTGTTTTTCTAGCCTGACTTTATTGGCCTGGTCCCTCAAATCAAACACTAAAAGCTGCATGAAACATGTATGTACCTTTGATGATGAGGTTTTATGTTTTGTATATATAAGCAATGGCATATGCTACAGTCCTGAAGCAATGTCAGTTCAAGGTGCTGTTTCGGCACGAAGTTTTTCATAAGCAAAAGAGGCACAGTATGAGTATTTATTATGAGCGTATGGTGTGTGGGCTTCTTTTATTTGGCTGGTCTCAGCTTGTGTTTGGGCCATTGACATGCTATCGTCCATTTTTTATAAATGTCTGTTATCACAAAAATGTTGAGCTGGTGCAAGATTTCCATTGTCTGTCAGGCTGACTCTTGAACGTAGCTCCTTATGCAGCGGGGCTGGAAGCTGAGCATTAGTTTTAGAAGCTGTCACATACAAGATTGGCATAGACGCAGATTGGCGCAGAACACACAAAAAAACCATTCCGAGTGTCCCATTTGTCGCATGCGAGAGCTCCGTGGAGTTAACTTAACCCTGGCGCAGGAAAATCCCGTCCGCACTCTACAAAGAAGCCCCGCGTATCGTATCAACGCCGGCCCGATCTACCCACAGCGCCTAAAAACCACGACGCGGGAAAGCAGGGGAAGCACCATGCGACTCTACGCTCACGCCTTTAAAACCATCGTAATTCTCACGACTCTAGCGGGCACGCAGTGACGCATAACGCGCAATGGCACCTTCTAGCACCTTCAACCCCTTTCAGCCCGTTCAAGAATGGCTCGATCCCTCTAACGCCCAGCTACTCGCTAATAAGTGTTTTATACACCCTTCTTCTTAGGTACACTCGCTTATTACCAACTCACACCTGCGTAATCGGCTTCTTTAAGGCACACCAGCATCACATCACGGTAAAAACGATATACGCAAATAACACAATTATTGCTTGTAGAAAAACATTGGAGCAGCTTCCGTCAAAAACGATCCCAACTTATGCATCAGAGACCAAGAGACCCGCCATCGCAAATGGTCTTCAACCACTGATGCTTAAACCCCAACCCCCCCCCCTAAAAAAACGTTTGCGGCAGAATCGCCACATTTGACCATCACATTATCTTCCTTTCCAGACAGAATATTTCAAGACCAAACATGATCAAACACGTGTTCATATTCTGCCGCTGTCAGAATATCCTTCATCATCCTGAAAATAATGTTCAGAACAACGCTACATAGTTTGTCATCCCATAGGACTCACATAACGCGCAGCTCCGATAGCCCGATCTGCTTTGGCCGGGCACAGGGGTTGATGCCAAGGCAACCGGGCAGGAATAGCCACTCCCCGGCAAGGCCGATCTTGAAGAAGCGAAGAACGCGACAACCCAGAACAGAAGGGCCCCGTTCACAGTCACAATGATGTTTCCCGACCAGACACGGGGCCGGCCGATCACGTATGCTGGCATCCATCCTGACATATGCCTGGCCCCTCGTTCAGCAGCCACGGTGACATCCTCAGTGCGGCTGAAATGGTACACAATGAATTATACCACACGTCAGTTATAAAGGTACCCACACAGGTAAGACACACTAGTACCTATATTTTCAAAACGATGTTGACCAGAGGAGCCCACTGCCAATTGGAAAAACTACCCCATTTCCGCTACCTGGCTTGTGAAATCACTACCGCTACTCCATCGATTTCGAAACTGCGAAACCGAACGCTCACCGAATTGTTATTTCTCTTCTATAAGGCGATCCAAACGCGCCCAAATTTGTTTGTTGTTCATTTGAACTAAATAGTAGAAAAACTGCGCTTAAATTAATGCAACATAATTGAAGGTTCTATTGAAAGCTATTATACAGGATCGCACAATATGTGCATCATTAAATCTGTTTGTTTTTTCCGGTGGATAGAATATATTATCTTTGACGGACTAGGGGCGAAAAGATTCAATAGTCTATTTCAACACGTTTAGAAAATAAGAGGTATAGGATAGTCAGTCCCATCCCCCCACAGGATCGAGTTAAGAAAACCACAAATGCCGAAGCATCCCTGGTCGAAATACTATTCAGGGAGATGACGCTACGTTTCAGCGGCATATCAAATTTAGAAGCAAAAATCTCCACCGTTAGCAAGGGCAGACAGGTAGGTAAAAGAAAGGGCCAACCAGTAGCGCAAAATTTCTATTTGATTATCACCAAAGGCAGTCAAAGAGAATCCACTCCGATTTTAAGAATATTGTAAGTTGAAAACAATCAACACATGTCTCACCTCTTTATTCCTTTTGTCCACCATGAGCAGTAGAAAACCACAATTTTCCTGCCACGCTCTTCGCTGTTTGCAATGACAACTGACGACTAAAAAATGGCGTCGTTTTGGCGCGCGCGTCCTGCGCAGTGCACCACCATGACACCGACAAAACACCGGAGGAGAGCGCGCACGAGCTGTGTTGACGCTTCTGTGATGCTGATAGAGACAAGAAGGCGTATTGGGAGTGTCATTGCAGCTGAGTGACGCCATCTTTACTCCATCAACACTCCTTGGGCGCTGACATGATCTTTCAATATTAGAGGAGGCGTCACGTCGGTGTGAGTTGAGCCTGAAGTAACGCTTTCATGATATGAAAAACTCGCCGAAAAATAATCGACGTGTTTTCACAGGAGAGTTTCTGCGTTTAACTGGTGTTCCATGGGAGTAGTCTTGAGTAACCATGGTGCGAATAAAGCGTTAAGGGGGAATTACACCGAATAGCAGCGTCAAAATTTTTCTCTGTGAAGTATTGAGCGAAAGTGCCGCTAACTGCGGCATAATGAGAAAACAGGTTTATCTACGCTGGAGGCATATGACTGGCGCATGAATGATGGGCATTCATGCAACATTTTTCAATTCCGCAGGATAATGTAATCAAAGAAACACTTTTCAAGGTCCAATGCCCCATTTAAAAGACAGCCTGGCATTCAGAAAGGCGTGCTCCCACCTTGATCCCAGAGGGAAGGATAGAGGAGACTGGGACTAGTTACATCACGGGATGAATGCATTAATAGTTATAACTAGAAACCAAACATTCAAGCAAGCAGGCTCAGAAGAAGCACCGCTGTGTCAAACATATCTGAAGAAAGAGTCATCCGGTGTCGAACCCTGGGTCTAAATTGGGAAGCTGGGTTTAACATTTCATAAGCCGAACGCAAAAATGCATTTGCACGTTCAAAATCGTGTTCTCAGGCAGTACGATTAGTTACTTATTCCTGATTTGATTCTATCACAACGGAGCCTCTTTTAGTGGATTTCTATTGCAAGCAGAGCTTAGCTCATGGCGTGAAACTTTAAACTGTTCAGCTAATTTCATGATGCTTATGTCATCTTGGGCTAAATGAATCATTGCTCATGGGGCGTGCAACGTTGGTTTGTAATGTAGCATTTTTACATGGATGGATTGAGGACTTGAAATTTTAGTGGAGACGAACTTAAATATATCACTCTTGTGCAATTGTCTTGTTTGGTCAATATTTCTGGGCGAAAAAGAAAATATATTTGTCATTCCCTGCTCTTCACGTTCATTTTGAATGTTGCAACCTACCCCGGGGAGCTGATTTAATCTGCCCCGGAGGTGGAGTAGTTGGCATCAGCTGCAGAGCTATTTTTGGAAGATTACCATTGTCATATACATAGCTGGGCAAGAAAACAAAGCAGGTACCTATACTACACTGTAGCTAAAAGAATTCTTCCAAAAAACAGTGTCGAATTTTCGATATCTATTACAGATTGGCAATTGCGGACAATAACGTAAAAACTTTTCAATCAGCCTGGTCTTCCCATAACTGTAGTTTAACATCATGATCCCATTATTTGACAAGTCGTGGTACGCCTTGCAAGGAGAGAAAGGTGTAGGTGAATTTAAAAGACACTTACTGGCGTGCTGGTGCTACGTCATCCTGGCGTGTTAGAAACCCGATCGCTGGGATTAAACTTTTGCACATGCAGTGAACTCCTCAATTATTAACCCACCACGCTCAAAACTTTTCAGCTTAGAATATACCTGGAATTGATAATTATTTTCTGGAAAGTCACGCTATTTGGTATGACTTATCATAAATCCCTCGACAACAGCAAACAGACAGGCCCGTGATGGTTGTCAGCGTTGGAAGGGTTTTGAGAAGGGTGTTGGTGGCCTGTAGTATAGGTTATTGATAGCAGGTTCGGACGCGGTTAACAATTAGGCATGAATTCGGAAAATTCCTGACATTTTTGCACAGTTTAGGTTTAAGCTGTTTCTTTAGCTTCCTGAATCTTTCTTGGGAGTCTGCTACAAGAATCGTATCCCCAGTTTTGCTTCCAATTTCGCTTTTAGGATGCCCTGTATACCGAGCAAGTTGTAAGATATCCTTCAAACAAGGCTTCGGTGCGGGACAAGGGGTCGCTCGGAGCCTTGGCTTCAATCTTAAAGCATGGACAATTTCTGCATGGATCAATTATGGTTTTATATAGGTTGACACTTCTTGATAACAATACAGCAGTATATATTAGCCCGCCTGGGAGAATGAAAGGAATCATAGAGTTGGAACTCCCCAGCCGATACCTCTTAAGTCGCTACATCTATCCGAAATGCATAGACGTGCTTCGGGACATCCAGATATTGGGAGGAGGCAGGTCATATTTTGGGTCATTTCTCTTCACCAGCCTCAATGGTTGAGATTCTGAACGCTAAAGATCACAAAAATATGGGCATCTTAGACACAATCCATCCAAGGGGAGGGAGGGGCACGCGGTTCATGGCACCCAAACATTTTTTCAGAATTGGAAGAGGTTATTATTGTTGTTATGGTTTTGGCCGTCCCTTAAAAAGCTCAAATATGTGGTGTCTCAGGTCGTTCTGACATCAGAAAAAGTACAGCAACGATGCACTCGTTCGTTTTTACCACATTCTGTCATTTCTTTCGGTTTATTTCACGTTGGTCCGGCGATACCTTAACTTCTCACCGCCTGGGCTATTCGGGGACTTATCGCATCGGAGGATCATTTCTGACCCCCTAGGGCAGGGGTATGGTTGGACTTTTTTTAATTATTCTCCTCCGGCGGATAATTGAGCCAGGAACATGGCCTAATCATGTAGGCTTCCTTATGACCTCGGCAATATACCGACGAGAGAGACAACGAAAGGTTCCGGTTCTTGAGGAGTACAGGAACGAATATCACAATATGTCAAATATCCAAACCTGCCCCACTAATGAGGAAGGCTCCTGCACTGACTACATAGGCTTGTGTTCAGTCTTAATGCCGAATATATTTTCATTCCTGTAATGAGGAGCTCAAAGGTGTTTATCCTGATGAAGAACTGGCCTCTCATTTATTCACAATCAAAGTTTCAGATAGCCACACAAGTATGGTCAGGGAACCACAAAGTGATTACCCATTAAAATTGGATTTGGAGGTGAAAATGGTGTGATAAGTGGTGGTATCTTCTTTAGTGGTTCAACTCCTTTGAAGTGCCTCATTTTAGTTTGAATCTTCTCCCTGGAATAAGCCAAAGTAACCGGATTACAAATCATGGCAAATTAAGCATTTTCTTAGAAGCTCGCCTCAAGCTGGGCTTTCCAGTGCCCGAACCTACCCCACATCATTCTTCCCGAAACACCCCCATACCACAAATTGGAGATGGGGATGTGCCATCCACGGCAAATTTTTAATGCCAGTGAAATGAAATCCCTTACATGTTTCAGAACATGAAAGTAACGTCACATGTAGGTTTTGGGCTCAAAGAATCGGTCCTGGTCGTATTGAGATGCCTCAATTTGAGCTAAAAAAACCTCCAGGCCAAATCGTCAAAACAGAAAATTTCATCTCTCCTCAACTTGAAATCAAACTTGAAGTTAATTCGGGGATAACCGATCGTCATCATGGTAGGCATTTTCAGTCAAAGGCTGCTTGAAATATGTCCGATGGTTTTGGACAAAATTTGGTGGCCCGCACAATATGAAATAACAGAAACGGCGCTGGAACCGCTCTCCTGTCCTCTACTCTTGCATCAATTCTGAATCTTGCTTGTTGAGCTGCGACGTCACAGGGGGCAAAATTAGGTCAAATTTTTAGCAGATTTAAGATTTTTAGTAACTCAAGAAAAGACAAAAATGTCAACGAGGTCAGTAAGTTCATATTAATCCAGGGATCTCAGTGATACGGTATGACATTAAAAAATATACTTCAATTCCTTAGACAATGTCTGTCACCAGCTTCTTGCCACAACAGAATAATACTTATTGGGGTTTAACGATCATCAACTGCAAAGATGATACGACGTCGCCAACTCTCACCTCACCCTGTTGGGAGTGATTTGCGGGATCACATCAACTTATTCAGAGGCTCTGCCGGGATTTGAAGCCGGGACCCGTGGCTGAAGATACATGGATCCTTTTCACTGAGCCACCCATCACCATGCATGTTTTGTTCAAAAGCTATAGACATAAACGTATTCGAAAATCGTGACCTTTGGTAATCCCTGTTGACATCATTGACATGATCTCAAAATGGCTAGCAATATACCAATTTCTCTTCACAAAGCCTGTTGAATGATGACTCAAAACTTGATGTATATCTTCTAGGAGCAGCGTTACCTTCTCATTTTTTAAAAGACCAAAATCACCTTACATGAGTTTAGAAACGACTTAACTCGTAAACCTGCCAAGACCTTACATAACTTTTTGATCACCTCAAAGTTACGCTAAATCAGGGAGAGGGGCCCGAAATTATTCCATAGGTGTTGCACGCGCCCCGCTGTGGGGCGAAATTCGTCCCCTCCTAGTTTTCCCAAAATAACGCAAAAAAATTGAAGAAACGCAGAGCAACGAAGCTAGCAGTACCCTATTCCCAATCAATTTTACGCACGTGACCAAATTTTTCAGGTAATGTCATGTCAGGTCAATGAGCTATCCAAGGTCCAGTGACCCGACCTCGAAACCTAAAGTTACGAGTTTGAAGCGGCCCCTAAGGAACACCAGCCAACCAATCAGTATGAAACTTTTACAATATGATGAGGGTCATTAGGGTCTATAAATTTGCTATCTCTGAATTTTGATATTGTTGATCTAAGGTGGGGCAATTTTTTGATCACCTCATTATAAGTCTATGGTGAAAACTTGAAATGGCTCGTTTTCATTAAATACTGGACAGATAAAGCTGAAAAGCCTCAAACCGTGTATTCTCACCACGATCTTGACCATTAAGTTGATTTTTTTGACCATCTGACCTCTCAAAGGTCATGCCAGGTCACAGGAGTATACAGTGATTGCTTTGCCAGTAACTTCTCACTAAATTGAGCTAAAGCTCTTATTTTGCTTGCACTGTGCTTATATTGTCACGGGGAGTCGATTGATATGCAACATGACCATACCAGGTCACATTGTGACTTTGACCTAGCTCGATGTCAGGTCATTTTCACAATTTGACCTAGCAAGGTCATATTATACATCATTCAATTTTCCACAATGAGAGGAATCCAATGATGCATCTCTAGCTTCACTGAGTAAGTATCTAGAGGGGTAAACGTACCCTGCTTTGTTGTAAGCCTATGGAACCTTCTTTTATCTATGCTGACCTCAATATTGACCTGACATAAAAGTACGTCGTATAATCTCTCATCGTCTCGTCAAGAGCTTTCCAACGCCGTCCGAAATTTTTCTTTAGCTCTCCTAGAAATTGAGATACGGAGGGGGAAATCCGCCCCCCAGCGGGGCGCGTCTTGCCATGTCATGCTATGTCCAGCGGGGTGCGTGTTGGGAATTCCTTTACAGTAAAAGCTTTCTACGGTGCCTCCGTAGGATGAAAATACACAAAATGCATATAAATTTATTTCTAATGATAGTTTAGTTATACCTACTCCAACACCGGGCCTACGAATATCACGGGAAGTAGAGGTGGACGTTCCACTGTTTTAGTCCGCAGCTGCGCTTCTCCGCTATTTGCGGACTCTCCAGAAGGTAACGAAGTGATTGTAGCGTTTTCTAAAAAGTAGCGGAGGAGTGGGAAGCGGACTCAAATAATTCAAATTACTACCGCCAACCACCAGCCTGTTAGTTGGACTACAAAAAGTAGGGGATGGAGATTGAGATAAATGTATTTTCCATGGTAGACACGAAAGGAGATTGAATGAATATATAACGTCGTTGTGATTTTGTTTTTAAGTAATATAGAGGGAACTGCTGCCAAATACTTTATGTTTTTGGTGCGAACGTAAGGACGCTGCTGTTGTTGGGATCGCGGAGGGTGCGCCCCTGGCTGCCCATTGAAATGGGTGGTGGACCTTTTCTAGCAATAGAATGGCATGAATAAGGCAGCATGGGACAATTGTAACAGTAGCTTTATCTGCTAAGCCTTTTGAACTTGGATGCTGCCTTTACCAACGAAATTTGACACTTAACCGGTCAAAGATCTCCATTGTATTCCCGTTATATTGTTTTGGGCAGTTCCTTTTAGAATAATTCACTTACGAATCTTGTCATCTTACTTAAGTTTATAATAAGCTGTGAACTTAAAAGTCTGCAGGCTAGAAGCCACAATTGGCCGTGGTTTGAATCCAGTTTGCCTTGACTATCTCTTTATTTAACAAATGTTTCATTTTCGCATTGGTGCAGGATGACATGGCAATTGCAACGGCGCCAGATGCAACGCAATTTCCTTAAATTTTAGGTGTTTTTCCACGTGTCTTAAATTACAGTTATTCATATTTATATATGATGCAATTAGGATGAGTGCCTATTTTACATTCACCAGCCTACATCATGGTCAGAAACGTAATACGTATACATAAGCGGCGATTCGCTCCGAAAAATTAGGGCTCATATCGAGCCCTAAGATTTGTTCATAGCATGAATTGGCACTGCAATGAAACCATCGGCACCCAACTCGGCTTCATTTGACCCGCGGCTGTGGTCAATTTTAACACGTGCAGAGAAGTTTCGAAACTCGAGCTATGGCATTCAGAACTGAATATCTTCAAAAATACTTTCAGTTTCTATCTAGGGGCCCAAAGCATGAAGGTATACTGTGATTATGTGCATTTTGCTTTGCGTCTAAAATTATTGGTTCCGCAAACGAATCAGTAGAAAATGTTACGATTGACCCCTTGTCTCCCCTACAGGTAAGCAGAAGTTCTCTCTGAATCTCATTTAAAAATAACAATTGGTTGCAATTTTTGGGGTAGTGTTTTTGTAGTACTTTATTAGTAGCGATAGCGGACTCACATGTAGTGGGAAGTGTTTTCCAATTTTTTTTAAGAAGCGCTAATATTGACAGCATTGCGGCTTCAGCTAGCCAAAGTAGCAGACGTAGTGGTCGTGGTTTCAAAAAGTTGGTAGTGGCGCCCACCTGTGACCAAAAATAAGGTTCTACGGTTTTGCCAACTCTCACCATGCTAGGAGGAATTTGGGGATCAGAGTGACTTACTGAGAAGCTCCGCCGAGACTTGAACACGGGATCGGCGGTTTAGGAGATTTTGATGCTATCCACGAAGCCACCCATCTCACCTCTTGCAAAAATTAGATGATTAAAAATATTTGATAATGTTTCAATGAATATAGAAAATTGAAACAAAAGCGCGACCAGCAAACACACGGGAAAACACAATTATTTGGTCGGTTAAGCGCCATTACCGTTCCTGCACCTGTAGTCCTCCACCCAGTGCTTCAACCAGGCGAAGCGGTGGACGCACGGTCCTGCTACTACCTGAACTGTCGACCAGTAGCGCTGTTGTTTTTCACGTCGATAACATAACAGCTGAGGTAAGCAGCTGCTGATCGTCAGAGAGTGTGGATCACCATGGGGCTCGCCGTGGTTATGTGGACAGCGGAACGGCACAACTGCCCTCTATTGCCCTCTTGTGATATGTCTAGTGCGCGGATATGGCACTGAGCTGTGTCCTGTACGCGGACAGCCCTTACGGGAGTCAGTGGCATATCCTGTATCCAGACGGGAGTCAAGGGCGTAGCTAAGGGGACCGCTGGGGCAGTCACCCTCCAACCATGAGGGCTTAGAGGGCCCCCTTGAAGATACAAGCCGCGCGCCCACACTGCTCTGTGGCCTGCCGTGGAACTTGATGTCAGATAGGTCCATCTTAAGGCCTTTCTAGTATTTCATTCTGTGACAAGCAGGGGCCATATTTGACTATCAAAACCCCCTGAAAAAGAGGGCCCTCTGAAATGTTGTGCCCCCAGGGACATCTGTCGACTGTAGGACCCTCTTTGGGCCCCCTTGAACAGATAAAGCCACTATGGCTAGCAGAGCTCTTTGGGAAGCAGGGCCCACTGCAACTTGCTCGCTTTAAGTGAGAAGGCCTATTCCATTTACTTTAAGGTACGTTCAAGAGGGATTCCTCTACGCCCGAGTGACGTCACACGGGCGTGGAGGAATTCCTTCACCGTTGGGCGGTGTGTCAAACTGGTGATAATGGCATTGCCCACTTACGAATTTGTGAGAATACACGGCAATTAAGTTTATCCCAATTGTAATAAATAAGCATTTCATCTTCGAATATGGACCTCTTTCTGCAAACATTTGGATATTTAATCAGTTAATTTTCTCATGTTATATGCTACGAGGTGTGACGTCACATCCGGTGATCTGCGCTTGCTGTTGGAGGGGGCTGTCTGTCGCCGTCTCACCTGTACCGAAGAATAGCCTCGGATGGTGGAGCAGATAATCAAGTCAATAGAGAACAAAGTATGGCAATGCATGTTTGTGCAAGATAGTTTTAATACATCTCCTGGTTAGTGGTTTAAAATCCTATCATTTTCATATATAAATTTCCGCTGAATTCCTCGCAAAACAAGCGAACGCGCCTCCACCAATCAGCGGCCGCCATCCGCTGGGTGCCGATGGTGCCGCTTGCCTGCGGGCACAGAGGTTAGAGAGGTCACGCTGGGCATCGCCGACGCCCAGTTCACGCCTTGGTGGGAAGGGGTCGCGTGGCAGATTATACAACCTGCATGCGTGGTGTTGGGCATGGTGGTGGATGTGCCTGCTGTTGGACTGAGGGGGGGTACAGGCTAAGAGACATTCTGAGCACGTGGGTGGATATATGGGTTAGATGTTTGTGCAGTGTGCGGTGTCGATAGCGCTGAACAAACACCAGTCAATTAAATGAGTTTGAGAAATGAATATGTACGCAGGATAAATTTCAGTCACTGATTTTGAGTCCTTGGTATTTTTCGGCATCAGTGTACATGATAATTGAATGCGTATACAACACTAGAATTCCAAATTGGCTATGATTATTTGAGGGGTAGGGATAAACAACTTTGATCGTGTGAACAATGAGTGTCCCAGGCAAATCACAGGGTTAACTGAGCAGGTATGTATATTTTATTAACATGAATATCACTGTATACCTTATGCATGGGTCATTCCCTTATCACATCCGTTCGATGCCGCCGCCATCCGGTCTCCAGGTAGCCATAGGCCACTCTATACGGCTGTCCAACTGTGATTGTCGGATTGTCTATTTTCATACCTTGTGTGTATGCTATAATATTCCATTTTAGTCTCTTCGGTAACGTTGCCTTCCTAGTTAGTTATTACTTATTATAATCAATAGTCGAGTACCGTTATTAGATAAAGACATTCAACACTTAGCTTTCGAATTTTAAAGAATTAGGTGGAAGCGAGGCATTGAGCGACGTCACAAGTGTCAATCATTGGAAATGTCTAATTCTATCAAAATGAAGAATTTTTGGAGATTTTGATTTTACAGGCAACATTTCTTATAGCATTGTTACGACCAAGCACCAATGAGTTTGATGCCGCCGCCCTCCGGTCTCCAGGTAGCCATAGGCACGGCTGCACAGCTGTCTAACTGTGATTGTCAGATCTTCTATTTTCAGACCTGAAATATGTTTGTATGCTATAATATTCCGTTTTTAGTCTCCTGAGTAACGTCGCCTTCTTAGTTAGTTATTGTTTACTATTACCAATAGTCGTGTACCGTTATTAGATCAAGACATTCAACATGGTCAGGACGAGTACGACCAAGCTCTGACCAAGCATTGATGCGAGGATGGGAAAAGACTAATGGAACATATAGCAACAATAAGTAATGTAATCAGGACGAGGGAGCTTTTAAATAGCGGAATTGTTTAGTATGGTCAAAATGTTTAACTTTTCTTTGTGAAATCTATAGCATTATCTATCTCATTCATCACGATTATCTATATTTATAGCACGGCATATGTCAGTAGAAGTGATAGACGTACGATCTCGAATAGTATGGGATCTTGCTCAGACATTAATGAGCGGTACTATGCAGGGGTGTGAACTTCGTCTCTTTGACGATGCCCGAGTACTCGGAATGAAATGTCGAGCTCGAGTTAAAATGCACTTTAAATTGCATTCTTTACCATTCACAGGATTCAAAAGGACTGTGTGATTGTTAAAGCAAACATAATAGTATGTTATCTCCTTTTATTGCTATTTGTGTCTCTTTTTGCATTCTTATACTTACATTTTTTCATTTACTTGTTTTTGATTTGAGCATCCCCACTGATTTTTGTAAATTCATACCCTGCTTGGCGTTAAAAAAATCTATCATTAAGCCTGTAATATTATTGTCCCCGTGAAAAGTTCTAGTTTTAAAACATTTCACTGCGAACTTAGCTTTCTAAAAAAGTTATTTTGTAATAATGGATTGCCCAGAATCATGTTAATATTGTCATTGCGAGTTTCCTTAACAAACGGTACAGTGACAGTCCGAAGTTCAATGTTACAAAACTTGTGAAATATTCTGTCCTCCTATATTTTGAAAAAAATAAATCACTGCAAATGTAAAAGGAATTTGCAACAGTTTACCAATTAACTACTAAAAAATCAATTTACTTGTAATGTTAAAAAACAAAGTAACCACTGGATCATTGCTTCGGTTCAAGAACAGAATTGCTAAGGAAATACCGCTCTGGAACAATTTAAATTGTATTGCGTTCTATCACTATAAAGTATACATAAACAATTCTGGTTTTAACAAGACCCATAACATAAACAGATAGATTAAATTGAAGTGGGAAAAATACATACATAATCATTCAAAGCAAACGGTCGAATTTCAGGGACCACGCATGTGTGCTCGTAGTCGTCGTTTGAATGACACTCCCTGGCTATCCAGCATAGGCGTAGGAACCGGGGGGCCAGGGGGCCACTGGCCCCCCCACTTTTCTGGCATGGGCCCCCGCAACGGAGATAAGAATATCAACAACTGTAATATCAAGCAAGAAACTCAAACTGTCCCGATAGCTTGCCCCGGAACCCCGTTAAACTTACCTGTGCCCCTAAATTAAGTTGAGGTCCTATGAGTTGATTTTAAGGTCCCCTAAGCTTCTCGGGGCCCCTGAACTGGCCTCCGATGCCATACGAGCTAATCTGGGCCCTTTGAGCTGAACTGAGCGCCCCTGAGATGGTTTGGGCAGCATGAACTGTTCTAGGATGCCTAAACTGAGCTAGGGGCCGTGACCTTAAACAGGGCCCCGTGAGTTGGCCAGAACCTATATCCACCGACCTGGGGGCCCCTGAGCTGAGCTGGGACCGTAAAGTTAATATTGCCCCTTGAGCTAATCTGGATCCCCTGTGATACACAGAAGACCCTAAACTTATCTGAGGCCCCTGCACAGGAATAGGGCCCCTGCTCTGAAATTTGGTTATAAGCTTTAATTGAAACCCTGAAATGTTCTGAAGCCCCAAATATGCCGACAAGGGGCCCCTGGATGATCCGGGCCTTTAAGTTTATCTGGTCATCAGAGCTAATATGGGCCTCTGTGTTGAACTGAGGGCCCCTGAGATGGTTTGGGACCCCTATAAGGCTTTACAGCCACTGACCGGGCGGCCGAGAGCTTGAATGGGCCACTTGAGATGTTCTGACAGTGGTGTAGCCAGGGGAGGAGGGTCTCAGGGGTCTGCGGACCCCCTTGGGCTGACCTTATGTACTAAAAACACAAAACTTGATTTCCGGGGGCCCTGAGCTTGGTCTCGGGGGGGCTCCTGAGCTTGGTCTCAGGAGGCCCCCGATAATCGGTATCGAGGGCTCCAGAGTACCGAATATTGATCTTGGGGACCCCTGTGCTCAGTCTCAGGGGGTCCCGAGCTTGGCCTCAGGGCCCCCTGAGCTTGGTCTCAGGGCCCCTCCCCGAGCTCAGTCTCACGGGCCTTTCGATCTTGGTCTCACAGGTCTTTCGATTTTGGTCTCAGGGGCCCCCGAGCTTGGTCTCAGAGGCCCCGAGCTTGGTGTCTGGGGGCCCTCTGAGCTTGGTCTCAGGGAGCTCCCGAGCTTAGTCTCAGGGGGCCCTTCGAGTTTGGAATCAGGGCCCCCGAGCTTGGTCTCAGGGGCCCCCGAGCTTGGTCTCAGGGCCCCCGAGCTTGGTCTCAGGGGACCCCCCGAGCTTGGTCTCAGGGATGCCCCCAAGCTTGGTCTCAGGCCCCCTCTCCCCGAGCTTAGTGTCAGGGGCCCTCGAGCTTGGTCTCAGGGAGGCATCCGAGGGCATCTGATGCATAAGGCTGACCGTATGCACTAGAAAACACGAGCATTGGTCTCGGGGCCCTGATCTTGGTCTCAGGGGCCCGAGCTTGGTCTCAGGGGTTCAGGGCCCCCTCGGGGTGCCCCCGACTATTGATATCGAGGGTCTCATGAGTGAGGCACGAGCAATGACCTCATGAGACCCAGAGTTTGGTCCCAGGGGCCCCCAGGCCTGGGTTCAGGACCCCCGAGCATCGGCATCGAGGGGCTCCAGAGCACTGAGCATTAGTCTTGGGGGGGCTCAGAAATATTGATCTTGAGGGCCCCGGAACATCGGTGTCGAGTTACTCCTGAGAAAGCGCGAGCATGGGTCTAAGGGTGCCCCTGAGCCTGATCTAAGTGGGACCCCGAGCTTAGTGTTAGGACCCCCCGGGCATCAGCATCAAGGGGCTCCGGAGTATTGGTCTAGGGAAGCAATTATTTTAGAAGCCTCCAAATGGTGATTTCAGAGGGCCCCCGAAAGTTTAGATGCAGTGGTGTAGCCAAGGGGGCCCTAGACGTCCGCAGACCCCCACCCCTTGGGCCAATCTGAACCACTGCAAAGGATTCTCTGATCACGGGGCCCCCAGAGTCAGTCTCAGGGGCCCCTGAAGATTCGTTCTCAGGGCGTCCCGAGTCGGCCTCACGGCCCCCGCCCTGAGAGTCGGTCTCAAGGCCCCCCGAAAGTAGATTTTAGGGGCCCTAGAGGGTTGGTCTCAGGGGCCCCAAAATTCGGTATCAGGGACCCCGGGAGTCTGTCTCAGGGAAGGGGGCCGAGCTAGTCTCAGGGGCCTCCCAGAGAGTGGTTCTCAGGGCCCTGCAACATAGTCTATTTCAGGGGGACCCCTGAGAGTCAGTCTCAGAGAACCCCAAGAGTCGGTCAAGGGGACCCCAAGAGTCTGTCTTAGGGGACCCCGAGATTCGGTCTCGGGGTCTCCCTGAGAGTCTGTCTCAGAGAACCCCAAGAGTCAGTCTCAGAGCACCCCAAGAGTCGGTCTCAGGGGGCCCTCATAGTCTCACGGGCTTCTCTCTCAGGAGTCAATATTTAGTTTCAGGTGGCCCCGAGAGTTAATCCGGGGGTCCGAGAGTTAGTCTAATTTGATCTGCAGAGTGCTGGTTTCAGGGGGTCGTAATTTTGGGAGCCCTCGAGATTTAGCCTCAGGCTGTGCCCCCCCGAGTTTTGGTATAAGCGGCCCCGAGAGTCAATCTCAGGGAGCACCCAAAAGTTAGTCTCAGAGGGCTCCCGGTTGTCAGTCTCAGAGACATCCGAGAGTTAATCTCGGGGTTCTGAGAGTAATTTCCAGAGGTGCTCCCGAGTTTTGGTCTCACGGGCCCGGAGTTAGCCTTAGGCCCGCGAGAGCTAATCTGTAGCCTCCGAGTCAGTCTCAGGAACGCCAAAGACTCAGTCTCAGAGGTGATTCCACCCCCCCCGGGTGTTTGTCTCAGGTGCACCCCAGAGTAAGTCTCAGAGGGCCGTCGGAAGTCATTCCCAGCCACCCTCCCCCACCCCAAAGACAGCCTCAGGGGACCCCAATAGCTAATCTGGATGACCACGATACTCAGTCTCAGCCCCCCTCCAGAGCAAATCTGGGGGCCCAATAATTAGTCTCAGAGGTGCTACCGATAACTAACCTCAGGAGCCCCGAGAGATTCTCAGGAGCCCCCAGTTTTGATCAAGAGGCGCCGTGAATCGGTCTCCGAGACCCACTGAGATCTAATCGGGAGAGCAGCCGAAAACTAGCTTTGTGAGCGCCGCCAAGTGTTGGTGTTAGGTGGCCCCAGAGCTCAAATAAAAATTTGAAAATCATATGCCTCGGAAAAAATATACCTACCCCTATTGCGTACTAAAAAAGCACAAATTGAAACATGTCGATCAGGCACCATTATCGAAGGAAAGGCAAAAATTAATCTAATTTTACCATAAGAGCAAATCGAACAGGTAATTGGGCACTTTGTCAATTTTTAATATATTAGCTTAACACCAATAACTATATTCCTAAATATTCTGAAATAAACAACTTTCCAACATTTTCGTAGGAAACCAGACAAACAAGGGTAATGACAGAACTTGATGAGCATAATCCCAAAAAGAAAAATAGGTATGAAAGGTTGAAAATAACAATAACAGTGAGCCAAGGCGATAGATATCTTGGGCGCCTTTTGTCTTGGTAATTTGCTCGTTTACAAGATAGCAAGGGTAAGAAAGTAACTGGATCTCAACAGGATCTGTCGACGGAATAGAGGTTATGTAACGTTCGGGACACACTACCATATCCCTTGTATCTTTATTCGTTTTTTTGTTTCTTTGGAAATTTCCTGATTAAGAGTCCATGGATTAGACACCGGGATATAATTGCTAATCATTTCCCGTAGAAGATCATTTCTTCGTACTCAAAACGACTGACCTCCAATAACTTCATGTCTGATTACCCGAGTGAATTGAGGTAGACTCAGGTTTAACATCATGCGCGCATCAACATTGAACTTCCCGAAATATGGCTCAAAGCTGTTATTATAGCCACGCTACCATATAAGGTATGGGTCATCCTTAATATTTGGTGACAGTTTACCAACACTTGGTCAGATCGAAAAAAACCAAGCTATAAACAAAATAAGAATGAATGCTTAAAAAGGCACAACAAAATTTCCTTCGTGTGAATGTTATAATGTTAAAATACTATACAAAAGATATAGGAGATGGGCCCGGTTACTAAGGGGACCCCGGCCTGGGGCCCCACGACGGTAGTCGGACCCCTCCTTGGCTGAATCCTGGCTACGTCACTGTGTTCTGAGACTCTATATCAGCCACCCTGGGACCCCTAAGCCTGATGATGATGATGATGATTTTTCCGGCCGTCGGCGTTGCCATATGGGGGCGCCCCTACAGGCGCCCCAACCGCCGCAGGAAAAAACCCGGCCCGCCAGGCACGGCGCTGCTCCATTGGCGGCTCCGGTATTGGGAACGGTCGTTTGGTGGCCGAGGCGACGTCACCGCCTCCTCCGCCGTCCAGGTCCCGCCTGGCCCAACACGTGGGGCCGGAGGCGACCGCCGTCAGGACCCCCTTCGGGTGGTGTCGCTTCTTAAAACCTATATAACACCAAAGAGATGGTACTTGAGCTCCAAATGTCACGTGTCACATCCAACTTGTGGTGTCATCCAATTTTTAAAATAGATAAATATAATGTGCCACTGAAGTGGTGGTGCATGGCTCCAAAACGTCACGTTTTCCATCCAACTTTTGAACGGGGGATTTCTTGGCAGTTTCTATCTATGCGCCGCTTTAGTCACACGTATTGTATGGATTCTCGTCGAAGATTTTCGATGCCCACACCATTTGAGATTACAAATGCCGTAATATCCGCGTTGCCGGTCTTCATGATATCCTGTCGCAGGATGCAGAGTGAGTTTATCTTCTTGATCAAGGTATTTATAGGGCAAACAAATCGCTAAATCAGATTTTTGATTCGGTTAAATACGGAGCACTCATTTCAGTGACCCGGCCAGCTGGCCATCAGCTGGCCAAGACCCCCCTAAGCCTAGCTGGGGCCCTGAGCTAATCTGGGTACCACTGTGCTTAACTGGGGCCTCTGATCTGGTATGGATGCCCTGATCTGTTCTAGCATCATTGAGCTAAGCTGGGCTCCGTGAGCTTGAATAAGTCCCTTGAGCTGTTTTGAGACCCTACATCCGACCTGGGGACCTGGGGACCTCCGAGCTGAACCGGGCCCCTAAGCTAATCTGGCACCCTGTGCGAATCTGGAACTCCCCTGTGATGAGCTTCTAGGGGTCCTGTGCTTATGTAGGGTCCCTTGATAAGCTGGTCCCGAGGCTAATGCACTGGTCTAGGCCCTTGAGCTGACTGATCTGGGTTCCTGAGCCATGGTCTGGACCTTGGGGCCCTCCGAGATAATTTAGCGGTCCCTGGGTGGCATAGCCATAGGAACCGGGGGTCAGGGAGATACTGCCCCCCCCTTTGAGGTGGGCCCCCGCAACGAATATACAACTATCAGCAACTGTAATATAGAACAAGAAACCCAAACGGGCCCGATAGCTTGTCAGGGAACGTTCAAGTTCGGTAGTACGCTGCCTGCAAGCCCCTGGAGGAGGAGCGCTTCGTAAAAAGCCAAGGCACCTACTACCCGAGTGTTGCCAAATGAGTCCCGAGAACTGGGCCCAATCAAACTCCATCCCAATCCCAACACAAAATATGAATCGGACACAGACCCCGCACCAAATGCCGAGCAACAGTCGTCCCTGAGCCATCGAAAGGCGCGACGTCTTTCGATGCCAGGGTTATATGGCGTCGCCAACTCTTTCCCTGTTGGAGGGGTTTCTTGGGGAGTCAAATCGCTCCTTACACAAGGAATCTGCCGTGCCTTAAACCCGAGTTGGTCGCGTGGAAAGCAAGGCTGCTAACCACTATAACACCATTCCCACACCTCCTCGGCATCACAAAGCTGGCCATCAAGTACCTACATTGCACTTGCAGTCATGCTGAAACTCTGCATTTTAGGCATCGAAATATAGCTAGGCGTATTTATTGTGATCAGGCTTCACCTAAATCAATCTCTAATGATGGCAAGAAGAGATCTGTAATAACATAAATAAATGTTCCCATTTTCGTCATTGAATAAGAAAATACAAGTTGATTAGGCATAGCGAAATGAGAGTATTTGGTATCAAAGCATTGTCTGTAGTTTTCTAAACAGTTCCTAATTTTGTAAATGTGATGAACATTTTTGTAGATGTGATGTGTACTTAGCCGCGCCAATTTGTTTCAGTAACAAAATTGTCCCATTTTTTGCCCAATGGCTAAGTATCCTTGGACACCATGCAAACGTTACAAGCTTGCTTATGGTCTTGCGTGATGTCCAAGGAGATACCTAATTTAATGCTGGAGGTAGGAGGATGCCCTTTGTTCATACGCGTATTTAAATTTAAAAAAAGAAAAAAAGGAACAAAGGGCCTAAACATCTGTAAATATAAAAAACGCGCTGGCGGTAAAAAATGATTGAAATCCTCCAAAAAGCTTTAAAATGTATTTCGTATTTGAAATGGGTCTTGGTAAAAAACAAAAAATGTTTTTTTTGGCGTTTTACTATGATTTGGTATCAAATAGGTACAACTCAAAATCATAGGGCAAAATTTAATTTCTCAATTTTCCATATATTGACATCCTTGTGTGCATGCGTGCCTTATTGACACCAAACGAGCTAACTAATGTTTTTTTTACAATTATGGGCCCCCGTGGACTGGGGCCCCCTTGAGGTGGGCCCCCTCGAAGGTTGGCCCCTTCACTTTTCAAACCGTTCCTACGCCCCTGCTATCCAGCACATGTCTGTGAAGTCTATTGCAGTATGCAGTGACACGGTAAAGGAATCACCTCCTTCCTGCTTCTGTTCTGATAATTGGCACATTATATGTGTTATATTGGCGAGTCACGGCTAGCCGCACGTCCTGTCTCCTGAGCGTTCAGAAATGGCACCCGGATCACCGGTTACCATTCCACGTCTCGAAAGGTATGTATGTACACAACGTGATGCATCTTAAAACATAGGCGGATCCAGGATTGCCGATCGGAGGGGGCACCTTTCCGGGGGGGGGGCGCCATCCGGACCAGGGGGCGCCACTTATGACCGGCAAAACCTATCAGGTGGGCGCCAAATCCTATCGGTGGGCGCCGACTTTCTATCCTGGGGGGGGTGGGAAGCGACATTTCAGGGGGGCGCCATCGACCTTTCAGGGGGCCGCCGAGGGTCGATCGGGGGAGGCACGTGCCCCCCTTGCCCCCTGGATCTGCCTATGCGTTAAAATCTCGCACTGACAGCCATCTAAGCTCACGAACAACACTGGTTATGTGGTTTCTCCTCTTTCCAGAAATAGCTTTCGCGGAAAAGTTCAGAATCTTCTGGACACGAGCCATGCAACGGACAGTGCAGTTGCCGTACACACTGATACAGTACCGCACATGGGAGAACACAAGACCATTAATAATTGCTGGTATCAACCGGTTTGGCAGGCAATGTCTCGCGTGACGCAGTCCAGCAAGGAGGCCCGTGCATTTTTCTGAGAGATGATCAATGTGGGATTCGTAGCTTAAATGGTGATCCATGAATAGACTGCGGTTCTTTACGACCTCAGACTGCCTGATGATTGTACCTTGCAGTTAGCATGATTTTAAGCAGGCTTTTTTATAATGAGTTGCGCTCCTAAGACGAGAAGCTGTGTTTTTGCTGCGTTGAGTTTATGTGATTTTGACTGAACCAGTGGTGTAAGGTCGGCAAAACGGCTTCCATGTTGGTTACCAAATCAACAAATTGATATTTTTCCCAGAAATGAGAATTGGGGTATCATGGGAGCATTATATAATATGGGCATCGCTTTCAAGATAGAGGCCTAAATCATTGAAGATGTTGAAGGGAGGGGACCAAAAAAGTTCTCTAATATACGCCAAATAGAATTTGGAAGTCGTCCAAAAAATTTCGGGAGCTTAAATTTGTGGCTTAGAAGTGAAGCCCCTGGATGTTTTCAACTGCAGACGTTTGATTTCGCGCAGAGGACAACCGAACTTGGTGGTAGTCGGCGAGATAACTGCAGAATAAGGCGCTGTATATACCGTATTGTTTTAGTTTTTGGACTATTTTGGTGATCGATAACGTCGAAACGTTTGCTCAATTCTAATAGCACCAGAATATTAATTGTCCGTCATCCGTAACCTCTAAAATATGATCTGTTACTGTCAGAAGATCACCCTCGGTTGAATGAAAGTGGTGGAAGTCATGCTGAGGCTCAGAAAGTAAATAGTTGGAATCCAAATAGTATGACAGCTGCTGGTGAACAATTCGTTCATTTATTTGGGCGAGGCATGGTACTATTGATTTAGACTCGAATGAGGAAGGATCACTGAGAGCTCCCGCTCCTTTAAATATAGGCTTAATGATAGGTAGTTACCATGATTCAGGGACAGAACCAGTTGCTAAACTGGTGTTCAAAATGCAAAGTACCACATGAGCAACGGCGTAAAAATACTATTTTATAAATTTGATCAGAGATCTTCCCTTGAATAATCGGTCGTATGCTGCGGTACATTGATGCTGGTCCCGACTCAGCAATCTTCACACCGATACTGTTGTGCGTATCCTGTAGAATGACAGATCGCACCTACCTGTTGAACATCCGGTACAGAGGTCGATCTGGTCGTCGTGAGCCGTGTGCTGTTCAGCCGCCAATCGCCAGGTGTTTTCACTTTTGGGGGCGGACGGAGGCGGTGGATTCTCGCCCGGCGCGCGGTAACGTGAGTGTCAATGGCGGACATAATCCGGCGATGGAAGAAGTCGGCTTGTGCGACAAGCTTGTAGAAAAAACCGGAGTCTAGTTGACAGCAGCCAGGTCAGCACGGAGAAGATCCATGTCCAGTGTTTTCCAGTCATGTGCCTCCCAGAACACAGGTGTTGCACGGGAATTTTTTTCGGGGAAAAGTGCGCGAGTGAAGTTGTATGGGCTACGGTGAAAATATAGAACTACTAATGCACGGAGAGCTGCAGGATTGTTGGTGGTTGCGATGATGTCGATTATTGAGTCAGAGGCAGGAAAGGATGGTGAATCGATGGTCTCATGAAGACTGCATCTCTGCAGTAAATTGGTAAGTAGAGCTCCCCGGGTGTTACGGATAGTCCTCCGCATATCACAGTCCATAGCTCCGCCTGTGATGATCAGGCCGTGATATCGAGTGTGCATGGGGATGGTCCAGACCCTAACTGCAAAAAATCCGAGAGTTTTTGGTGCCGGGTGTTTTGTCTAAAGTTACCCAAGATAAATGGCGTAAAATAATGTCGCAAGTGTGTCATATTTGTCGTAGTCAAGTACTAGACCATAACAGCGCATTAATTACGATTCCTTACGTCATTTATGTTAGGTATTTTTCAAGGCATGAAGGTATTCTCTGAAAACAACTCTGGCAACAAAAGCTCTCGGATTTGCGCAAGAGGGTCTGGACCAGCCCTTATGGCTTGCAGCTCTGACTGTAACGGTCACGTTTAGCCGACAGCTGGGCACCGGCGGCGCTCCGTGGGCGGCAGAGGGAGGCTATTATGATTGCCTGGTCTCTGCCCACACTAACCCGGGCCCAGACCGACTCGAGCTTAGCTGAGTGATCAGTAGGTAATATCTGGTCTGAGGAGGGGGGAGTTCCAAAGAGTTCCGTAGAAGAATCGCTGCTCCTCCGTAGCCTCTGGATCCCGAGCGATCCGCTTTAAACAGCTGATATCCCCGGAATGAGATAAGTCGTTTGGTGTACGTGGTTTAACCCATGTATCTTGTATGAAGGCGAAATCAGCGCCCAAAAATACATATCTTGCCAGAGAGGTAAGATCTTTGGTAGTAGCGATTGTAAGTTGATGAACGTAACGAGAATGCCATTTTTGTCGCGAGAGCTCGGGCGCCAGCGTTGTCCGCCCCTGCACCCCCCTGAAGCGTGCGCTAGCTCCGCTCCTGCCCGCCGGGTGACGCGACCCCGACCTTGAGAAGGCCGGGCATTGTTGTTGCCGGGGCGGTCAAGGTCACCGTCCACAGCGCCAGATGGGGGATGGGGCGGCTCAATACGTCTATTGTTGACAACTGGACGAGCGGGAGAAGTCCCGGATGTTCCGTGAAAGTGAGGCGTTGGGTCGGTACTCAGTGTCGTGCAATCGGTGTGAGATGGTTGGAGTGGTCAGCGGCACGGTTGATTGGAGTATTCTCACAATCACTAGAGACAGGAAGTAGCGGGCCAAGTTATGGTGCATGATGAAAATCGGGATGTTTCAGCGATTGAGACAAGTAAAAACCACTTGACAGCAATCACGACTTATTATATTGTTATATTTATTGTTGCCCAGTTATGCACACTATTTATAGATATTATTGCACTTCTTGCAAAGTGTAATACGTTAGCTCAACAAAACGAAGTCTAATATCAAGAGCAAGGCAACGCCGGGGAATATCAGAAAGAACTAGAAAAATGTTTCCTAATACGGATGTACCTGCTATTAGCGATCAACCCATCCAATGTGACACACCTACAATTCTAGACCAGCTGACGATAATAGATAGAAATTCATCAAATATTGACCATAGAATTTTAGAATCTCCTCATACATATCAAATGAATGCACTTCTGAGCGGTACTAATTCCGTTTTTTCTCTATACGTTGTGACATAGAAAGGAGAAACTTTAAAAAATGTGCATCTGCGTTCTGGGAATTTGTTGCCTTCTGCTTTCTGCTTCGTGTTTTTTCATCGTCTGCGTTTGCTTTTCGCAACTGACTTATTTCATGTTCCTATTCATATGATGTTCATTTATTCACTGATGATGGCATTGCTGAGTATTGAAACCGATCTGAATAAATATATTTTGTAATATGCTTCATACTATACACAGACATATACAGACTATCTAAACGTACCAACATTCAGAGAAGTTCTGAGACGTTCTCAATCATTCATTCACCTTCAAACTACACTAATCTCACACAACTACGGAAAATGTTGCTAGTATTTTTAATGTTTAGAACGCGTTCTGAAGCTACAGGAACAGTGAAAAATCAGGTTAATTGGGATACCTCGATACAGACCCGAGTACCGAATCCCAGAACACGCTTTTGGAAACCACAAACAGGATCCTGGGGCTGGTCCTTGCACAGAAAACTGGATAGTTGTACGGATAGCACCTTCCAGATTCAAAGCACTTCCCACAGATATTTCTCCGAAGGTAAAAATTATGCACTCCACTAGATACTTGCCCTCTCCATAACTTACGGAGGAATGCAGTGTAACGACATGTGGTGTCTGACTTTTAAGCTGACGAAAACTGGGAATTTATTTCAATCATACCATTCATATGGGTGGGTCGCCTCGACGGGCACGATGCCAACCCATGTCTGCATGCGCCCAACTCTCCTGTGCTCAGCCCACTGCCGCCCGTGTCATGGCTATATTTTCTCCCCGGTTTTTCCAGCAAAGTGCCTGCTCGATTCCAAGGCGCTAAATCAGGGGTCTAAAAAGTGAGCTTGTGGTCGCCGACTAAAATCCAACCTTCTTAGATGGTCGCCGAACCTAATACTACATGTATTACAAAATTGGTCTTAAAAAGTGGTATAAATATGGCTATAGGGAAGCACTGGCGAGTGCAAGGGGAAGGTTTCGATAAAATATATATATATAAAAAACCTATAAAATATAGATCGGGTTTCTCGATATCGATGACCTAAGCCAGAATCAAGTCATTACCTAAGTGATTTCATGAGATTATAATTCAGTATTAAAGTCAAAGTTATGATCTGAAAGCAACAAAATTATACATGCTGGCCCTTAACCCTAGCCCCGGTGACCAGCATGAATCACCTATGACCCCCCTGTTGGGAGGGGTTAAAAATGACACCCTCGATCTCGGAAACAAAGAAGATAGAAGCGGAAAAAGCGATCGAAAGGTCGTCGGAAATGCAGTCGGCGTTACTCCCGGAATTTTTGCGGAAGGTCAATACTGTGGTCACCAGAGGGGAATAATTCATATACGTCAAAATGTATCAAATACAGTGCTCTATAAAACCTTGCTTATCTCCGTACGCAAAATAGCCGGAACCACTTTCTCAACGCTATTCGACAGAGCCGGACCAGCTCTTTCACTAAGGCAACATCCATTTTCATATCGGTTCAAAGGCTAGGGCGCAACAGGACACTGAATATTGGGGATGTTGTCAGGTAGCTTCAAGTTATAATAGGAAGAACGCTCGCATTGGGCGTGATATGTCGGACCTAAAAGCCAATGTTGGATAGTGATCAGTCATTTATACGCACTACGCAGTCATGAATACGTATCAATAGTGCCCACTAATCTTAGGCTAAGTCTGTTTGGAGGTCAATCGAGGTCAAAGATGATACACTGCCCGTACACAAGGGCAATTGAATGGGCGCCGAAAGCGGTGGGACGGGGTACCTACGCATCCTCCTGTTGGCCAACCAGGGGAGGTCTCCCCAAAATTTTCGGTTCATCGTCATTAATGCTGTCAGGTACCAAATATGCTCACAATTCCCCTGCCCCGGTCAGCACCAGCCCGGGTCCGTTCCCCCTGTAAAAAATCCGTGGGAGCGCCCCTGGGCATTAATATTTTCGCCCATCACTTCTATACCAAGCAAGATACAACCATGATTGATGCACCATTGTTGTTCTCTCATCAATAATGGTTTTATTTTGTGTCCATCCATGTGAAAAATTGTTAGGCCTTATCTTAGAGACAAATAAAAGGGTTTGCAGCACCTTAAAAAAGTGCCTCAGAAACAGTTCCGATGTTTCATTTAACTAGAGAAAAATGTTTTCATGTACATACATGCGTCGTGAAATACTTGTGATTCTTCACCTTGAGGCGCCAGAAATCAGATAAATTCCTGTAACATTTCAAATAAATAATTCAAACATTATTCATTGGCAACATTTCCTCAAAAGTGCAGTGGAAAATATCAACCATTGCTAAGATGAGGCCCAATTTTCGCTCCATTGTTGAACATGGTTCTACTCAAAGCAATAGCAATGCTGTCTCTTGGGAATAACCTTGTTTTCTTTCCATGACATCATTCCCATGATAACTATTTCCAAAGCTCTTAATTGATGCATTTTAGCATTAATAACCAGGACTGAAAAAGTTTCCAGAATAGTTGCTGATGACCTATTTGGACCAGGATTGGGTACTGAGAAGAACAGTTTGCATTTCAGCAACCTGTTCTTTTGTGGTGGACACAATCTCTCTGTGATATTTCTGCTGTACCTCTGTGGCAGTGCTTCCATATTTCATCCATACTAGAGAAAACAAAACGATTCAACTTTCTTGTGACAAAAAATACAAGATATTATCAGAAACTTGGATGCATATAATCAGTCAGTTAAAAAACATACACATACACCCTGATCACTAGGGTTGATAATCCCGGGATCGGGATCCCGGGATCCCGGGATTGTGTTAATCCCGAATCCCGGGATTATATATTTCTGAATCCCGGGATCCCGATATTTTCAAACACTAAAAATAGCGTGGAAAGCGTCGTTGATAGTAATAAAAATCATTATAAAATGCAACAACATGCTACAGCGTTGTTTTATGCTTAATATTTTACCTACCTGAAATGTTCAAACACAAGCAAAAGCCTGGCTCTCCCTTCTGCATGTACGTAGATTATACCTGGCATCGCTTCACAGTTCACACCGTGTCAGTTTCTCTGTTCGAGCTCGAGTCTGAAAAGTAAAAAAAATGTTTTTTTGAACGACCATAACGAGACATGCATTGCGATCGAAAAGAACCAGACCCATGGCTTTAATAGATTACAATTGATCCCTGGGGTGTCACAACTGACCCTTGATGGGGTCAAATGTAACATTTGAAGGAAGTATTTCAAAGCCAAGTTATGTAGTTATGTACTAGCCAAGCAAAGACCAATCAATGTTTTTATTTTGGTATAGTGCCACATCTGCCAGATAGCCAAAATGTCAAGGCTGCTGAAAATATGATGAAAAGTTTTCTGGCACAAAGCATTGCCCTTCCTGAAGCAGAAAAGTAAGAATCGTTACAGTTGACCCCGGTCTCCCTTATCAACTTCACAGAAAAAGTAATGCAACGATCTCACTCTAAATTTCACATATGCTACCAACACAATAATAATAAATGGGCTAAGCACTTCACACCGGCACACCAGTAACCAGTCTGACGCGCTTTGACTACACTGTGTCCCGCCTAATCCACGAACGAGCTCTGAGCGTTGACAACGTGCATCTGTTTTAAATGAGTTTTATGTGTGATCACCTTTCTTTTATTGCTTTTTAGGTTTTCTTGTGATTTTTACTCTTTTATCTTTTTTATCTCCTGCTGCACCCAATTGACGATGGAATATGAAAAGCCTCTCCTGTATGAGGATGTTCCTGAAATATACATACATACATACATACATACATACAAACATATATACATACATACAACCGACCACGTCTGAAATGAGAGCATCATGCAGTGCCACGGTACTGGCTGGCGGTGGCTTCTGGTCGGATAGAAAACTATTTTTGATTGGTTTTAGGCTATTTCCTGCGTTGTGGTTAGTTAAATTGATGCTGAGGCTACTTAGCCGGGATTTCCCCAACTACTTGCTTTGTTACGTTTTTGCACGATGGAGTAGACGGCTACTGATGGTAGTTTTTGAATACAATTTTTGTGGATTGTCGGTTTGGGACGAGCAATAGAACAAACTTATTATTAACGGGTGGTATTCTGTTTTATTTTCGTTAGGTGAGTTTTTGTATTATTAAGTTTTAAGCATGACTTGTCTTTTTACTGGGGGGCCAATTTCCCGGCACTGGGGGAGAGGGCATTTCGGCCGACGGGGGGCCAATTGGCCCCCCAGTTAACATGTTAAAAATGACCTGGGACAGATGCATGCTTCCGAAGTAGTTGTAGATGCAGAAGCGATGGACGTTGATGATCCTCAGCCAGCACAGTCGCTTCAATCGATGCTTCAACAGGCTCTAGATAAGATAAGAGTTCCAGAGCCATATCAAAGTTCAAGTGCATCCAGGCTAAGTCTCTTCAATCCTTCGCTTATGACCAAGGTCATTAGGAAAGAGTTGGAAAACCTGCCTGCCTCTGGAAGAACGGGTATGATAGCTCTGTCCTACAGCTGGCTCAATGACATAGTCCCTACGAGTGTTGACTCGGAACGTGTGTTTTCAACTGTCGGGAATACCGTCACTAAAGAACGGTCGAGTCTCGGTGACGAAGCCGTTGATGCCCTTTGCTTCCTCAAGTGCTACTATCGTGGCAGGTGACTTGTGTGACCAGGACACAATAGGCCGGGTCACAATAGGTAAATACCTCTATTGTAATATGACTAGAAATATAACCAAGAAATATATATTGTCAATATCATTCATGTCTTTATTTGTTTTGGGGAGCAGAGCATTTTATTCTGTTTAGTGTCCATATGAATTGTCATGTGCATTCCATGGTGTGAATAGTATGCTATGAGTTATCCTTAACGGGAAATATTAACTATGCTGTTAAGAATACGCCACATACATTATCTAAAGCAGACACTAATTTTCGACATGTTTATTGAAAACAATTTCCCAATCCCGGGATCCCGGGATATCCCGGGATTGAGGGTCGATGAATCCCGGGATCCCGGGATTGCAAAAATGTCCCGGGATTATCAGCCCTACTGATCACCCAGTGTGCATCCATCTGTGCAAAAGACACAGCTTATTCTATGTTTGGCAGACTTAAATTGGACCATTGTCCTTGCAGTGGAGTCTTCTGGCAAATTGGAAATGGTTTATCACATATTTGTGCTGTGCAGGAATGCACATTTATATCCCTTATGGGGTACCAATGCACAGAGATGGATCTAGGATTTTAGTAAGGGGCAGCCCTCTGAGATTGCATGCTGTCAACCAAAAGGGCACACTTCACCCAAAAGGGTGGCTATCATCATCAATCAGTGGGAGAAAACTGTGGTTGGTGTGACTTAAAAATGGTAACAGTGCCATAAATGGGAATGCTTGACCATTTATGGCACTGAGAAATGGGTGTTCCCATGCTTGAGATGGGAACACCCATTCTCAATTATAGGAATGCATGAGACCATTTTCCAGAACAATATTTTAGGCCATGAAACAAACTTTTGTTCTTTCTACCTGGCTTATTTCTGTTCTTAAAATTTTAGAGGACATTTATCTTTGAAGCAGAAACAGGAAATCATTCTTTATACCCTGCTTCCAATATTGAAGCTCAACATTTTTATTATGATCATTCACATGTCTTGGTGCATCTGTGTAAAAAATAAAACACTAGTCATATACAAAATCAATTAATAGATACCTAGTGAAACAATAAAAAGTTTTTTAATATCTAATTTCTATTGCCACTTGAGATAATAATATATACAGACCAAGATATATGGCCATACAGAACATGACGTGAGCCAACCTAGCCCAACAAAACCTGTTTTCAGCACCTTTAATGCCATTTTTCACTACTTCCAAACTTCAAAGCTCCATCTGTAGCCCCATCATTTGTATTCTAGTGGTGGGGGCAGTAGCAAGGTATTTTCTGCCTCACAGACCTGGTTTAATCAGTTTTGGGGTACCCTTTTCCTCAGGCCGCCCTTAATCCTTTCAAACTTAAGGGGTCCTGAACTCGAGTTCAGGGATACCTTGGACCTGTCACTGCTGTGGCACCCCAAATGAAAGCTCAAGTTATTTTCTGTGCCTACTAAGAGCATCCTTAAAATTTTCCTATTTCTCATTTCAGGGACTTTAAAATTTATAAATAACAGGCCTACTTGGTCACCCAGTTATATGTCCAGCTATAAGGCCCAGTCTGCAAAGTACGGCAGCATGCCAGACCAGTCGCACCAGCCATCTAAAATTCTTGCACCACCAGCCTCCAAAAATACACACCAATCTGGCACATACCAGGGAAAAATGCACCCATTCCTACCCCTACAATGCAATGCTATCTCAATCATTAGTCAGTTTATTAAGGAATTTTTATAAGGCCCCCTCCTATGTCTTCATAGCCATTCAGCCATTATTTGTTTAGTTTAAGTGTCACTAACCTGGCAAGTTCGCACCAAGTTGATAAAATTTGCACCAGTCTGTCCTGTCTCAAAGGGCACTCGCACAGACAAGATCTCGACGAAAATGCCATACTTTGCACACTGGTATAAGGCAAGAACATGGTGGTATGAAAAACAGTATACTTGTTATGGATAGTCTCATAATTAGGCACCCCAAAAATCACTTAGGAAATCCACGCCCTTGGGAATGTGTGACTATATAACAATGTTTACGATGATATTTTAGCGTGATTGTGGTTGAAAAGGGTTTAAACATGCACCACTTGTAGGAAGTTTTTTTCCTTCTGAGACTTTTCGCGATAAAGCAAAACAAGGAAACATCATTGCAAGTAGACTCCAAAACCCACCTAGATTGCACGGACCGTCTATGATAAACGCACATCTTGATTTAGCCCCTTGGATTTAACAAATTGGACACCAGTCGTCAAAAACAGCGCGCACTGCTTCCAACAAAAATACAAAAATATTAGCGGCAGCCCACGCCGCGCTCGTTCTGAAGGCCGCAGACACCGAAAATGTACCAGGGCGACCACCTGCGACCAAGCGACCACGCAAGTCGGCGGTTTCGGCCGACTGGGTCGCCCATTGGTCGCCTATTGAAAAAAATGAAAATCACCGACTTGGTACCGACTCGTGACAGATTTTAGTACATTCTAGCTTGAACTTAAAAATAGTACATAAATACGGTACAGGGAGATGGCATCATCTAAAGTACCAGGTGATTTCAGTCGTTTTTCATAAAATTGGAACCAAAAATTGTAATAAGAAGAAACATAACTAGCATAGACTAGCAGCAACTAAGGGCGGTGATGATACCAGATGTAATCGGCCAAAGATGCCCCGTTGTAGCCAAGCTGTCTTTCAGAAACGCCAAACAAGCCTGGAAACGAAGGCTAACTTGGCTCTTTGTCGAAGTAGATTCTGCCCATTCTTGGCCAAAGGAACTGGCAGACTTCATCCAATAGATTTTGATGGGCACTGTATGTATTACGATGACGGGTGGATACAGTGGGGAGGGTAAGCATATTTAGTAGCAGGAGCGGATGGTGGAAGCTAAAATCATAGGAAAACAGATGGAATCAGAGTTTGAGACGGTTGCTGGGTCGCCAACCAAAAGATGATAGGGTCGCCGACGGCGTAGGTAGATCGGCAAGTTTTTAGACCCCTGCGCTAAATCACCCTTTAACGTTCCTTCCCTTCACGTGGACGCCCAACAAGTGTGATCGCTGAAACGCCTTTCGAAACATACATTCCAGAGCAGTGGCAGGTCCAAGAATTCATTTTTGGGGGAGGGCTAGGGGCTCGAGCCTCACCCGCCAGTACCTCAGGCAGCCCCTCGCTTATATATTAACTATAGGGGCTCGGACATTTCGGGGGGACTTGAGTCCTAGCCCCCCCCTAGATCCGCCACTGTTCCAGGACGGTGGAATGTCGTTGCTGCACAGTGGGACAGGCGTCAAAATTACGGCCAGTGCTGCAAGCTAGCTGCACTTTCATCTGCATTTGACGCACTTACCTTATCTATTCAATGCAATGATGAGTCATTCCACCCATCACTTTTCTTTGTGCATAATATTTTTGTGCCTAATATTCATGTGTCTGGAGTAGGGAGGATTGCAACAAAATCAAAGAATTGTGACTGGCCGAAAACGATCTTGACACCATGCGTGACAATTCAGCCGCGCGGCTGCAGATTGCAGACAAGCTCATTAGTAAGCATGTGATTTGCTCGATGCAGGTGATGACACCGCAGGTGAGTTGGATGGCTGGAAAAGCTGAGCAAAAAGACTGCTTAAGCTTCAGTTGCCACACTGTGGATCTTCATACTTGCACTAAAATAATGGATATTTCCAGTCGTTTGTCCAGATATTGTACAGCCATATTATGTTGAGATCTTTCCAAATCGACCTGCGGTTATGCAATTCAAAACAAAACCACTACTCATAAGATATAGCGCGAACGTGCGGTCTATTTCAGAGTTTGGTGGTTTAGTCTTGAACTGGTGTGGAAGAATCCCAAGCTGAACTAGTCGACAGGGGCGGACGCAGACCGAGTTTTTTTTGGGGGGGGCAAGCCCATTTCTGCATCTTCTCCTGGGGGGGGTGGGAGCGAATATTTTTTGCTCTACCGACCTAGTGTAAACAACTTTTTTCAAAAATTTCTCCAGCGTTTGGGGGGCAAAAGATAGTTTGGCCCCCTCCAGTGCTTTGGGGTGCCATATCCGGAATGCCCCCATCCCCTGCGTCCGCCAATGCTAGTCGAGCGGGTGCAACACAATTTTTTGATGTAGCTAAACTCTCATACTTTGCAGCCTTGCGTCTCTTTAACCTAACCTTTAATTCTTTAAAATGTTGGCATCCGGTCTCTCGCTGCAAGACGAGATCAGCATAACTTGCTCTTTCTGAAAGCTATCTTTTTTCTGAAAATCTCATCTGAAATTTGATGAGCTGTTTGACCCTCATGTTCCGTCTCGATCGACCCATAGTTAGCGGCTTTTCGCCGAGCTACGCGGCCGTGTGGACATGGTCGCCTCAGGTTTTCTGTGCCAGATACATAAATCGGCGAACAAGTTTGTAACCACGAGGAGCTCGGACTTTTTAACCCTTGCCCCGGTGGCGGGTACGAGCCACCTTCGCCCTGATGGGGGGCTAAAAAAGATCCCCCCACGATCTCAAAAACTAAGAGACCTAGAAAAAAGCGCAAAACGGCAATCGAAAGCTCTTCGAAAATGATATCGAAAATACTTCGGTCATTTTTCTTGTCAGGTCAATATCAAGGTCACCAGAGGTCAAAATAGGTCAAAATCGCTAATATGAGGTGTACTAAGAAAACCTCATATATCTCAGACACTATGATAGCTAGAAATATTTTTTAACACCATTCGAAAGCTCTTGAGATGCGCTTTCATTACAGTGGCATTCATTTTCGTGTCAGGTCAAAGCCTAAGGAGCTACAGGTCACTGAATATTGGGCATATTCTTGGGGATGTCCATAGCCACCCATGCATAAGGGCGTTTACTTTTTCGCTAATAGCTTCCAAACCAAACAAGATACAGCCATAGTTTATGCACCATTGCAATCTTCTCGTCAATACGAATCGAATGATATATGATATTGCTATGCCAGGTCAAGTTTAAGAATTTGACCTGACCCAGGTCAACGGTCTGACCCAGCTTGACCTGGTATAGTCATGATGTATATCATTTGACTTGCAGTGACTATACAAATACTTTGGTGACAAAATAAAAGTTCTATCTTAGTTTATTTAAAATTTATAGGGTAAAACACCAAAAATGCTTATTTGACCTAAGGTGACCTTTTAAAGGTCACAAGTCAAAATGTTTGGCATCAACTTCAGAAATGGGCTAAGAGCAGATCGTAACCGATGTTTTAAGTTGATTCCATCCATACTTACTGAGAAAAATTCATTTCGTGATTTTCCCCATGTATTTACAAGTGGGAGGTCATGCTCTGCACATGACCTTAGGTCACCAATATCAAAAATCCCGGAACAAATGTTGTAGCTCCTGGTGAGCCCAATATGTGGTATGAGTCTAGACTTGATCGATTAACCCTTCTTTTAGTTATGCGGTTCTAAACATTTTTTGAGGTGAGGTCACTCCACCTGGCCTGGTGACCTGACCTGATATGACCTTGAGCTGAAATTTTCAGGAAAGATGTAAAAATGATGAAGGAACAGCTAGACTAAGTTTGGCGGCGCTGCGCGCCGCCGTTTTTTGGTCGCTTCGGAAAAACCCGAGGGGGTCTAAAAGACCCCCACCCGGGCGAAGGTTAAATGATAAATTTTTCAGCGTTTGGGGAGGCCAAAGATAGTTTGGCCCCCTCCAGTGCTTTGGGGGCCATATCCGGTATGCCCCCGCCCTGCGTCCACCAAAGCTAGTCGAGCGGGTGCAACACAATTTTTGATGTAGCTAAATTGTCATACTTTGCAGCCTTGCGTCTCTTTAACCTAACCTTTAATTCTTTAAAATTTTGGCATCCAGTGTCTCGCTGCAAGACGAGTTCAGCATAACTTGCTCTTTCTGAAAGCTATCTTTTCTCTGAAAATCTCATCTGAAATTTGATGAGCTGTTTGACCCTCATATTCCGTCTCGATCGACCCATAGTTAGCGGCTTTTCGCCGAGCTACGCGGCCGTGTGGACATGGTCGCCTCGGGTTTTCTGTGCCAGATACCTAAATCTGCGAACAAGTTTGTAACCACGAGGAGCTCGGACTTTTAAATGATAATTTCGGCATGTTTAGAGCTGGGTCTGGAGAGCTCTTCTCGATACAGGGGAGACGATGGGTGCGCCGTGTGTTAACGCCTGCACAGCAATACAAGGCCTATACAATGTCTTTGGGAGACCCAAAATCCAGGGGGTCCTAAAACTTAAGCCCCCCCAGGATTTCCACCCGTGCTTAGAACACACGTTTTGAAGCACATTAAGGGCCTAAGAATGTGACGCCACAAATTTGGTCCAGCTTGAATGAGGAGTAGGCCCTAAATATTGTTTAGATTTACTTGTGGATCGCTGTTTTTAGTTATTTGTGTATTTTTAGCTCTTTTGGGTGTTTATATGTTCGTGTGTGTGCGTGCGTTTAAGTGCTGAGTGATTTATATTTGAACCGTTGACTTCACCTGCCAGTGGAAGCAATTCTATTGGTGGTCGTAACGAATTAAAAAAGATACCCTCAGTTTTTTTTCATTCATAAAAAGTCCATCTTACAGTGCAAATTCAGTCATTTTCCGGTGATGTGCTGCTCACCTCCTCTGTCGAATAACTACGAGCAGTCAACGAGTAGTGCTAAAACCTCTATGGTGCCCTAAGTATACCCGGTCATCTTTTCAGTGGTACCTACCTAGCAGTGGGGGACACCCAATAGTTTCACCCTTCCTAATGGCGACAACTTCACAGGACGATGACTCGATAATGAAATTGATGACTTCGATAGCGCGATAACGATGACTATTTAGGAGTTTCTATGAGAGTACATAATACATTTGGTTTATACTAGGCTTAACTATTGAACAATATTTTACTTTTTCTGCAAAATACAGTGGCTTGCTAAAAATAATTGAGCTATTGGTAATCATTCAAAATTGTATTTTCCAGAAAGTAGCCTTATTCATGACTAAAAAGTAATCAAAACACCTATACGCAAGCCATGAAAGCATATGCATGTAGTGTGGGAAAGATATTCTGAACCTTTCCCTGCTTCACTTCATACGTTTCCCAGCACTTATATTTTGCGATGACATCGTCATCTAGGTGACCCTCGCGTTGGGTGTCAGGCTTGTGTCGGCTGTGGACATTAGATGTAACCTTCTTTAGGTGCATGAACACTGGTCCTGTCGGAAAAGTTATATGTGAATTAGGTCTGAATATGTTTGTCGATTGCATATTATGATGGCTCATCAATGGGATGATGGTGTGCATATGTGTCGGTATATGGTCATGCGTGTATTTATTGGAAAAAATGTCTCTCACTTTTGACAGGATTAGGTCACTTGAGCTCTTCTTTATGTTTTCCTTACAGAAGCAGCCCCGCTCCTAGATTCCTCAGCATTATCTAGGTTCTTCCTCACTTCCTAATGTTTTATTTGTTTTCAACACTTTCACACAAATACGGTGGCTTTTCCAGTGTCGTCGTGACGAATATGAAGTGATCAAGACTGTGGAGGGAGTCGATAAAGCTTCTGATAGTGTTGTTCACCATGAGGTTCATGGCTCTAACAATTAGCATCCTGAATCATGGGTGCAGAACTGTGGCCATCAGAAGGTCTTCGTCCCGGAAGAGATCACTGAAACTGGCCTCGAAATCAGTATTGAATATCGGTATATTCAACACCGTCCAGCTGAGCATATATTTCGCTTAGGTTTCAACAATTCGCTTCCAGTTAAGTTGTATTTAACACATACTGAATATCATCTCGTTAGATTCTCAACGTTTGTGAAGGGGATGAGGTGGTTTAGTGTGACAACGTTATCGCTTTATCATAGCACCCTTGTCTTCTAAGCCACTGGTCCCGGGTTCAAGTCCCGGCGCAGCCTCCGAATAAGTTGATCTGATCTCCAAAATCCCTTCCAAATGGGTGAGAGTTGGCGACGCCGTATGACCCTGGCAGTTGGTGCGTCGTTAAAAGCCCAGCAATTATTATAAGAACGCTTGTGAAAAGAAAAGAACATAATAAAAATGCATTATCCTCCCACGACGATAGCTTGAGGGGCGTCTGTGGCAGAGGGGCGTGTGTATTGAACGTCAGCGCCTTCATCCGTCGTTGGAAGATCGTCTGATTCGCGTTCACCGCATGTTTAATAGGTGTGTTAACCACCATGAGAGAAAGAATTTAGAAAATATAAGAAATGTTAACGGTATCGATCGGCCAAAAACGCTGACTTCGATAACATGGTTTTGGAGATCACTAATCGATTATTGTAGACTGGGAAGATATTATCGCCAATAACGACTTCAATAATTGTCCTCGATGAGCAGGTGTGCCCACAATGGAAATCAAAACTTGTTCAAACCAAGTTAGAGACAACATGTATTTAAACGGTCAGCATCAATAACAAACATGTATACCATCAGAGCATTCATAACACAGCAGGTAAAAACTTACGACATTCTAAAATAAAGCTTCATTTTCTTCAAGACTAAGCCTAACAGACAGATGATACATATTACGAGAATACACCAGTTGCACACGGAGATTGCGGGTCTATGTATTCTTGCATTAGGTGGATAAATATTAACAACGTAAAGGTAAAAATTCTTACAGTTTGCTCCATTATCAAAATATATCGCTGATACAAGCCCTTACAGCTCAGCACTAGGAATGCAAACATCATTTCACAGTTGATCAAATTTCTGTCAATATACTAATTTGCGTTGAGTGATTCTGAGCCACGTTTTGTAGTGTTGCACTTCTCGCTCTCATTATGCTGCATGAGACTGCCGGTATATCAGCCGACCATTACTGAACAACATGATTGATAAAATGTGATGTTAAGCAGAACTCGGAGTCTAAAATCGTCCTAAAGGCTCCACATTTGTGGGAATTGCGTCCGACTCAGCATGGAAGCCGGTCTCGTCCGCGTACCATGTAACTGTGATGTTCTTTCCTTCGGGGGAGATGTAAGAGTACTTCCCGCTCATGATGTAAGAACCGGTTTCGGGCTCGAGACCCGGCAGCGACTTTCCAGAGGTGCTCTGGAGAATATTGTTGGAGGTTATTTGAACGGATGTAAAGTTATTGACGCCGAACTTTTCGACATCGCTGAGAAGAATGTTGGCCCCGCTCTCGGAGTTGTCCAGCCGCTGAGTAGTCACAACAGCAGCAGCAGCCGCCAGCAGAAGAAGAACCTGACGACACATCAGGAGCATTACAAAGTGTCAGAGAATCACATTATTTTTACTTCTTCCCTTTTTATCAGTAAAACATTGTTTGCATTTTCTAAACGGCTAAATGAGGATGAAGTCACATTTTGATAACTGCCACCTACGGAAAATTGCTTCCTTGCAGCAGCGCTTCGCAATATTTTCGATTTTCCGGATAACGATCGGCGGGCTAACGTGATTAACTAGCAAACCGGTGGGGCATCAGTGGGCTATAAGCTCACATTCAGCCTTGCGGGGTTTTATACTCTCCTACCTCGGTCATAAGTAGACTCCCGTGACAGCAGGAAAATGTCAGACGCCGTTAACTCTATTTCCGTCGGGGGGCCGATTCCGCCCATCTCACATGTTTCCTCGGGATATCTCCAAAACGGTTTGCAATAGGCTTCTAAAACTAAATTGGGCAGATTCTCTCTGAGTTTGGAAATACTGTATTCCCCAGGAATGGGGCTATAGGCCACTACTTAGGAAGAATATGCTTGCAAACCGTGCATTATCGTGAACTTGAAGAGCTAAAAACTTGATCTAGCTCTTCTAGAAACCGAGCTACATCCTGATTTTGTCAGCCTCTTCTTAGAAGAACAGAATCGCCTTTCATGGGTTTGGAAATGACTTCATAACTCAGTGACCTGATCTGAACTGATGCCAATTTTCAGTCATAAGTCTTCAAATGGGTCATCCTAGAGGTCAGTAAAACAACGCACGTCTCATTTGAATCGGCTCAGAATCATTCACGAAAACCCGAAGGGGGTTAGGATCAGGCCTGCCAGGCAGTGATGGGTTATTCATGAGATATCAGGTGATAGTTCATTTACAATGTTAGACACATTGCAGGAGTGGTTGCAACAACTCAAAATAAGGGGTTTCTGATGTGATTAGATTGCACTCTTGCAGAGCGGGTAACTGTTTACAGGGCCGCCGGGAGGAATAAAAGTAAACATACCATGCTACCAACCCTATATTCTATCATTATAAAGTTCCATAGGTTCCACAGGCATAGGTTCCATTTACGCATTCAGGCGAAATGCGACATGCCTTTGGACAACTATCCTGTCATCGGAGATATCACTATAACGGCGCAAGGCGTTCGGAAGCTCCTATCAAACCTAAACCCGAGTAAAGCTACGGGACCCGACAACTTGAGCACACGCGTCTTGAAGGAACTTGCGAATGAGATAGCACCTATTCTCACGATCATTTTTCAGTCCTCGGTGGACACCAGCCTGGTTCCTGTTGACTGGAAGGATCCACTCGTAACACCAGTGTTCAAAAAAGGACAACAACAAGATCCAGCAAACTATCGCCCGGTTTCACTTACGAGTGTATGCTGCAAGTTACTGGAGCATATACTTGCCAGTGTTATTATGACCCACATGGAAGATAATAATATCATGTGCAGCTATCAACATGGATTCAGGAAGAGACGATCGTGCGAGTCACAGCTTCTTGAATTCACCGAGGAGCTTACCGAAAACACTGCCAAAGAGCTCCAAACAGACATTCTAATAATGGATTTTGCCAAGGCATTTGACAAGGTGAATCACAGCCTATTAATACACAAGCTCGAACACTACTGCCAAAGGGCTCCAAACAGACATTCTAATAATGGATTTTGCCAAGGCATTTGACAAGGTGAATCACAGCCTATTACTACACAAGCTCGAACACTATGGCGTGGGGGGAAAATTCAGCACATGGATTTCCGACTTCCTTCGCGATAGGAGGCAAGCAGTGGTTGTCAACGGTGTCAGATCTGAATTCATTCACACGTCTGGAGTCCCACAGGGAAGTGTTCTCGGCCCGTGCCTTTTCTTGGTCTATATAAATGACCTTCAGGACAACTAAGGGACGTGCACCTTTGTTTGCTGACGACACTGCAGTCTACAATGTTGTAACGAGTGTCGCAGATCAACAAAGCCTCCAACGAGACCTCAACGAGCTTGCACTCTTAGAGACCAAGTGGGAAATGAAGTTTCATCCACAGAAGTGTACCTCACTTCAGGCAACCCGAGGCAAAGAACTCCTACCATACCAATATGTTCTGCACGGTCGCGCGTTGGAGACTGTCCGGAATGCCAAATACTTAGGAGTCACCCTCAGCAAAGACTGCAGCTGGAATGAGCACATCGAGAACACTTGTTCCAAAGCCAACAAATCTCTTTGTTTCTGAAGAGGAATTTGAAAATCAGCTCCCGGAAGATCAAAGAAGCTGCGTACAAGGTATATGTACGTCCCATTTTAGAATATGCGAGTGCCGTCTGGGACCCTCACCGTCAACAGAGCATCAATAGAATAGAAAATATTCAACGTAGGGTGGCAAGGTTCGTTATGAGAGACTTCCGGAGAACGACCAGCGTAACATCAATGCTAAACGAGCTCAAATGGCCGTCTCTTGAAGAGCGACGGAAAAAGCTCGGCTTACGATGCTTTATAAGATAAAACACGGCATGATGGATGCAGAAGGCATAAAGAGTAAACTTATACCGCTCCCGCCAAGATCACGACGGGGACACAATCAGCAGTTTCTGGCACCGCGATGCAGAGCGGACTATCACCTTCACGCTTTTCTCCCGAAAACCATCCGAGATTGGAACAACTTGCCCCATGCAACTGTGGAAGCTGCTTCACTCAACTCATTTGTGACTCTTTTGTGTAAACATTAATCATCTACCATCCATGCATTGTAACCTCATATGTAAATTTTTTATTCTTCTTTTTGAGATGTATAAACTACGGACTCTCGCATTGACAAAATAATCAACTTGATGATTGTGGTCAATACACGGTAGAACTAGGTGTGCTTAAGTATTGCTCTTAAAGGTTTCACAAATTCGCAAGCGTATTTTAGAATACTACATGCAATGAAGTCACAAGCATTTAGCTCAGGTCAATTTCTAGGTCATGAGGAGTCAAGGAAGGTTTTAAGGGGATACGACAGAAATTGTGGCTTTCCGCCTTTGATTTTTGTTTTGGGTGACGACAGAAACAATTTTTAGGCATCGCAAAATCCTCTTGTCACAGCAAATTGAGCTGTGCGTATAGAGGGTAGTATATAGTACAGTGTAGCATAGTGTGCTGACTGATAATTTTACGATAACTAGACCCAAACTCATTCCAATGTCACCATGTTATTTTAGAATGAAAATTTCAATAGACTTTCAGTGCCAGTGGCAAGATCCACAGTATCGAAGTTCACTATTAATCATCGCTTAAAAGGAATGTGGCACTTTGGTGCAATTCCTGATTGTAGTGGTTATATGGGAAATTATTATTGAAAGTGGTGGATTTGAAAATATTTCGGCTGAGAATGGATAATAAACGTAATATTTACCTTTATGAATTGCCCTCTGTTGGGGAAAAGAAAGTATCTAAATCAGCGTGACTGCAAACTAGTGTACGATCTGGTGACGTTTTGTGCCAGATGAAAGGGAACAAATACAAATAAAGCGTTTTTGGCTAAAAGAGTTTAGGATTATTAAGAAACAAAGTGACACTTTCAATGTCTGCTTTCTTCGTTATGTATCAAAACATATTTCACGTTTCGAACTGGTCATTGGACAAAGTTATGCCCATCTGTAGTCGTCAGTACCAAAAGTGCACGTAGGTTTTAAAAATATCAAAGCCAGACATATTTGTCGAGGCAGCGGGGCTTGAGCATCACGTCACGTTTCCGAGGTAAGCCAGGAGGACCGGTTGGCCTAGTGGCCTTATTACCCATATTCAGATCGGATAGCATGGATTAACATAGGTTCAATCCCCACGACCTGGTGGAGAGGACCCTTAACACCCTGGCAAATACTTGCTGTAACTGGGCAAGTGTATCTGTTGAGAATGGCCCTAATAAAATGAATAAATCAATAAAAAGTAACCTCATACCGGGGTACATTGAATACGGATAGAAGCAACTTCCCTGCCACATCCTCTTGTGATGACGTCATCAGATTTTCCTACCAATTTCTAAAAGAATGTACCAATTTTTGGGGTATCAGCTAAAATATACCAAATCTGGCGTATTTTGGCAGCACTCTAGTATAATTCGAAAAAGCTTTCTACGCCCTTAAAACAGTCAAATTGAACTAAACAGCGAGAGACGCATTTTACGTGCATCTGTTGAGAAATAATTTGTTGAGAGGACAAATTTATTTGAGCAACAGAGGACCAGATGAATTTATAAAGTCAGGAACTGTAATTTTGGGAAAAGTACGAAGACAGATAATCAACAATGAAATGCGAAATAAATGCCAGTTGTCACTTTTCAATCACAATTTCAGATACCTTCTACCATATAAATTCAAATTATCAGCACCCACATGCTTATAATTTTGTCTATTCAGAAAACGCATGAGTGACGTTGAGTAGGACAACGTCCTGCCTTGCACGACCATTTTATTGGAATACCTGAAGCTCGATGTTACGGGAACTCGGGGAAATTTGCAATCTTGCACACCGACATGGATTAAGAGAAGTACAATGTCATTAACGTTAAGGTAAAGCCTGCAAACTCGTAAATTCAAATTATCGAGCAAACGATTACATTTGCCCACATTTACAATTACCTATACGACGAATTACCAAGAATGAAGAAATCAAGTAGGGTCTTTGTTGTTGTCTTCGGGCATTGCCATGGCAACATAAGCAATCCAAATCAACCGTCTTGTCTGTTAAGGCATGACTGTCAAAAGCTGTTAGTGCTAAAGCTACTGACATTTTGACACACCCGAGAAATTTTGGAAATAGAGCATTCTCCGCTGGAGCTTGCGTAAATTTCAAAATATAAAAATGTTTGAGTTTCCATTCAAGCACCTAACGTTTGCCAATCCTGGCTTTAAATAGCTTTTAAGAGCCTGAAAATAGTGCAATTTTTTCAATGCACTGCATAGTAACGTTTGTGTCCGTCCAGCCGAGATAAGGTAATGCTGCGTAACAACTTGATCGGAGCCTGCCCCATATCACGTGATCACCAGGGGAAACGAGGGTCAATGGGCGGTTAATTTTTACGTTTTTCTCCACGAATAGTAAGCTCTGGGACAAATGAAATATCAATCAAGTGTTCTTCGGCATGCTGTATTATAAGGCTTTCTTAGTTCAAATAATTTCATGAAGGTGTCACATTCCTTTAAAAGGGAATTTTCCACTTTGATAAAAGGACTTTGAACTGAGGAAACAGCTTTGTATATAAAATACGTCATAACAGATTTATGGACCTAGTTTTTTCACAAATAGTACTTTTCGAATGTCGAAAGGTGGAACATATTCTTTAAGTGACCTAAGATAATACTCACAGGTCACTGGCCCAAATTTTGACTTCATTAATCTAGAAAAATAGCTCAAAACTCAAAATAATTATCACCTAAAACCTCTCTGAGATTGACTGAACTCAAGAAAAATATAAAAAAAGCTTTTATCATTCTGTCCATTGAGAGGCCACGGCTCTTAGCTAACCCTAGGTTATCGACAGGAATAATAAGACTTGCTACCACGCGATAATTGAATCGGTGACCTTGATAAGCGGTAGTAATTTATATCAATCGGTAAAATATTTTCTGACGTCCGCCCTTTAAGCCAGTTCTGAGGTGAGCTCACTTGACCTGGTGTAGTGACCTGCCCTGAGATGAGATTGACCTGGCGTAGTGACCTGTCCTGAGATGAGATCGACTTCGTGTAGTGACCTGTCCTGAGATGTGATTGACCTGGTGTAGTTGCCTGTCCTGAGATGAGACTGACCTGGTGTAGTGAACTGTCCTGAGGTGAGATTGACCTGGGGTAGTGACCTGTCCTGAGATGAGATTGACCTGGTGTAGTGACCTGCCCTGAGGGGATATTGACCTGGTGTAGTGACCTGTCCTGAGGTGAGATTGACCTGGTGTGGTGACCAGCCCTGAGATGAGGTTGATCTGGTGCCGTGACCTGCCCTGAGATGAGGTTGACCTGGTGCAGTGACCTGCCCTGAGATGAGATTGACCTGGTGTAGTGACCTGCCCTAAGATAAGATTGACCTGGTGTGGTGACCTGCCCTGAGATGAGGTTGACTTGGTGTAGTGACCTGCCCTGAGATGAGATTGACCTGGGGTAGTGACCTGTCCTGAGATGAGATTGACTTGGTGTAGTGACCTGCCCTGAGGGGATATTGACCTGGTGTAGTGACCTGCCCTGAGTTGAGATTGACCTGGTGCATTGACCTGTCCTGAAGTGAGCTGGACCTGGTAGCTGATCCAAGTGACCGGCGTGGCGCCACCATATTCTGACTACCAAAGGAAAAACTAAGGGGCGGGTTCCCATTAGTGTGCGACTTAGCCGATGTCTAGAAAACCAAAAAGATAGTTGTCGCATCAAATAGTAGTAGATAGAATAATAAATGCAGTAAAAATACCCAGTAACCAGCTATATAAATAATAAAAAGATAGCTGATGAAAGAACCATTACACGGTAAGATATCTATTGATCCTGGTAGAAATCAATATCAGTGATCGCTTCCACCGAATTTCATAAGAATTTTCTAATTTTTTCGCCACATTTAGCCAATGAGCTTGTCTGAATGCTAGGTCTTATGGCTTGTAAGTTGTCTCAGTAATTGGTACGTTCTCAGCGCCATTAAAACAGGCATTATCATGCAGTTTCCTAAAAAAGCGAAGCAAAACACTAAATTTCACACACGGGCATAACACGCCACAGCTTTGAACTCCAATTTCTTGGCGTCCAGCATCACTGTCAAGGCGTCACTCACCAGCTTCATTGCTTCTGTTCTATGAAGAGACGATCCGGAGGAAAGAGTGTCGGATACCGGTTCAGGCGCACTGCTTATATATGCCCAGCTTAAAGCTGCACCGCTGGCCAGCTTTGCTGCAAGTCGGCCCCGTCACTGGGCGCCACGCTGGACGCAGTTTCAACAGAAGTCTCAGGGGCGGAGATGGGCTGCCGTCTTGGCAGCGGAGCCTCAGCGAGAGGAGCCGGTTTGCAGACCCCACGCCAGTCGCCAGCGTCAGTGCACGTGCTTCGGATTGTGAGATACGGGCTGGTCTGGAAAAGAACTAACGGTGCTTCCCGTCTATACCTATAGCTGATTACTCTGTAGGAAAGGACTCGCACATTCCCAGCATAAGAAAACAGCTGAAATTCACCTTGATAAGACAATCAGTGTTGTTCTGTTTGCACTGCAGGCTTCACATACCAGTTTTGCGCCAGGTGGATTTAGTATAGTTTGCTCTTTTTAGTTCATGACATTTAAGTAAGCAGCGCTACATAATTGCAAGAAAGGGGAATCATTTTCATACTCTTGCCATTATGAGTCCACTGATTCATACAATGTGCGTGCTACATCACGTTTCGACAAGTGTCCAGTTTTGAACGATACATTGTCTCGCCCAAAATGACTACATGCACGAAGAAACTGCCAACGTCATGCGCAAAGAAACCACCTCACCCTCACAGGAAATTGCCAACACCTATCAAGCTTTTGATGAAAACAACAAAAAATATCGGGGGGAAATGACCCGGAATGCCGAAAAACTACCAAGAGATAATTAACATCGTTCGCGCACGTGGTGGGACTTTCCCAGGTATGTATTAATATGTAACTACAGTGCATGACTAGGTATAGCCGAAAGGTTACGAAAATATGCAACACCATGAGGATTATCGAAAGTCTTTACACATTGCCACGAGTGGCAGGTAAGTGCTTGAAAGTACCGCGTTCCCTCTGGATGTATTCGCATGAATATTTACACAGGGACTTATGAAGCTGTCTTTGCAAGGGTGGCTTTCGAAAAAGCAGCAGCCCTGCAGTAGGTTATGGCCAGCTGCATTATGGGACGCCACATCAGGAACGCACACGGTCAACCGCTGCAATCTGGGGTACACAGCCCGGCGCTCCGACACAGAGAACCCTGCGGCACGAACACAGGTGGCCGTCGCAACCCGGCCGAGCAAATTATCTCCAGCAGTACCAGAATGACCATCGCCCACTACCATTGGCACTCAACCACAATCACGTGTCCATTACTGCAGCGGTATGCGTCTTTAAAGCATCAGGAATCCTGTGGTCGCTTCTTGCATCTCTTCATACTTTTTCTCTCAACGAAAGGGAGAGGGGCCTGACCTTGGCGGTTATGGCGGGGAGGGGAGGGGCGGAGCTGATCTGCTGAGCACCAGCCCGACCAGGACAGGTGGAACCCGTTTCGATGTGAGTCCGTTTTGAAATGCCACTGAAATGTTCACGCACGGTACACTTAGCATATCAGAGGCAGTGAGGCGTTGAGGTCTGAGCGGGGAGCTATTTCGTTTAGGAGAATTTATTTGCATTCAGTGCAATAGATTGAAGGTCATTCCAGGCCAGGCTTCGAGCTCAAGATAAGTGACATCATTCCAGAGGCCTAGCATTAAATCATCTCGTTGAAACAGGTACCCAGTGCCCGGAGACTATATATTTTTACCGGTAATACTTGATATGAGATTAGTAAAGTCAGGGGCTTCGCGACGTATTGCTTAACACGCGCACTGGAGGGGGCCTCGGAGTCCCCCCCACCTGTTTTTCCGAGGTGGCCGGAGAACCGCTTGTAGCCGAGAAACGACACGTGGCCAAATTTAACAGAATTTAATAGCGCGTCGATTGGTGAAGACTTTTTGAAAATCGGCCGAAACTTTGTTGACTTATAGGCTTTCAAAGTCAGACCTGCGTTTTGAGATCGCCGTAAACGCGCGGTCGGACCAGTTAGCTTACATTGAAGACCGAGTGGTGACGTCATAACATCATATAAGCGGGACTATATGTCAAGGTCACTTCACATGAAAGTTAAGGTCAAGGTCAAAGGTCACAGGTCAAGGTCATATCTGCACTTTTAAGGTCACTGACCACTGTGCGTCCGGTCAAATGACGTTACCCGGTCTGACATATATTATGCTATGACGTCATCGGTAGGGTACCCCAATACAAAGGTCAAGGTCAAAGGTCATTGGGAAAGGTCAATCCTCATTTCCCGCCAAACAGTGCCTACAGTGTCAGTCAAAGTGTAAATAATAAGTAGTATACCATATGGTAACCTTAAAGGTCAATGACCTTGAATGACCTTGACCCAAAAGTTGTGGGGAAGCCTCTTTGAGACCTCTTCTCTATGAACCTTGTCCGCTTTTAGCTCATTCTTACCATTTTCCCGCATAATCATAGCATTTACCAATCGATCCCCAGCGTGGTCAATATTTGACATTTACGACATCGTTTGACCTTGAAGATATTGACCTAGGTCAATGAAAATCGGTCATCATGTAGATCACCATAGCCCCCACCCACCTACCAAGTGACGTTTTTCTAACCCTCTTAGTTTCCGATATCTTAGGGGGAGCCTACCAGGCCCCCTCCAGTGCGCGTTAGTGCCAGACCCCCTCCAGTGCGGGTGTTAACCTTCATCTCGATGGGTGCGTCTCCCCTCCCCTTTGAGTTGTCCTGTGGTGCCCGGAAAATAGCCCTTTCAGCGCTAACACGGCCGTTCATTGGGGGAACCGGGCGCCCTCAATGTAAGGTCAAACTTTATCTTCACAAATAAAAGATTAGAGAATTACCTCCAATACGTTAATTCTTCCGGCGGAATCTTCCTTCATGGGAAGCCAAGGGCACGTTTGGACAATTCCAGGCCGGATAGACCAAGTATGTTCACCATCACCCCTTCTAATTTCCTCAAACTTTGTGAGCTTGTCCATGGACCCCATTGTGTTTGGTGGATTATTTTTTGTTCGAGGTCAGTTGGGTCACAAGATAGAAGTCAGGGAGATTTCGAGTTTAAATGTGAAGATAGGACATATTTCAAATTTTATCTTCAAGACAAATTAAACCAATTTAAAAAAGTTAGGTACCATTGGAAAGCCCATGCATAGGCCCGTTCACAACAGTATAATTGTTGACTCGAGGTCAAATTTGCACCTGATGGACTCTAAACGACAGTCACCAACTGCAGCCATTTGTGGTTTAACATTTGAATGAAATTACTTGGATAGCATAGTTTCTAGCATATTCTTGGAATAGCACACTAAAACTGGTTCCGCACCATAATTCAGTATCTTTGAGCACGCCACATTAAAGTAGGGGAGACCGGGGCTAGTTGTAGCCAGGGGCATGTTGAGCCACTCGCGATAACTCTGCTGTTTCTGGAGAGATAACGCTGTAATCACAGCAGTACATGCGCGTAAACGCTTTCCATCTTTCAGCCGGAAACCGTCGTGGTATCTGGTCGGTAGCGGTTTGGAGACAGAAAAACCCGTTTTTTTCATAGGAAAAGTGAGTTTTAATTTTGCCAAACATTTTGTAATAACGCCGTTGATATTAAAGAGAAAGGTTAGTCCTACTAAATGAGTTGAATGCAGGTATTTACGCCTTATTTAGGCTCAAAGCTATGAGAACTGATCACTCACTTTCTGCGTCAGCTGCCTCCGGAGTGGCGGCCGGGTCTCGGGGTAAGTTAAGCCACGAGGGTGTTGGGGTATGTTGAGCCATAATCAACGCGCCCCGGAGGAAAACAAGAGGAGATGCCTCAACTCGCTCCCGAAACTAAAGGGGCACGGTGGTGTAGTGGATAGCACGCACACTTTCCATGCGGCCGACCCGTGTTCAAGACCGGGCAGCTTCCTTGATCAAAGAGCAAGCTGGCTGCCGAGAAACCTTCCAACAGGGAAATAGTTGGCGACGCTATATGGCACTGGCAGTTGTCACGTAAAATTTCTGCTATCGGGTCAACTCAGTGGCCGGGGGAGAAAGGCATTACCACCCGTTTCTGATTTTCCCGTTTATTTTCAAAACACTAAAGCGATTTAATGTCTCATTACCTGCCCCCTGACCTGCTACTGGGCCCACCAATTACGGAGAAGAGCTTCCTCCGCTGGTCTTGGGTCCTCCTTTTACATTAAAGCCCCTCCAACTCTAGGGGATGCAGGGTCCTTGGCCTTTCCCCCAAAACGTTCAAATTGTACCCACTATTGGCCGATTTTTTCCTTTTCTCAAATAAACACGGTTCCATGATTCCACCCAGACTTCCAGCAGGTCCCAACCACTGGCGGACGCAGGAGCGCCGTTTGGGGCAATAGTAAAACAGTATTTTTTAAGAAAATCGACCAAAACTTCGCCATCTGGGGGGCAAGGCCCCTTGTCCCCCCCTCTCTCTCTTGATCTGCTAGTGGCCCCAGCATGTCTGGGACGTCAGGTGGTCCCTCTGGGCCTATACCCGATCCCCAGCGGACACCGGCCCAACTGACAGATCGACTTGCGCAGAGCCCTCAGGATGTTCTTGAAATGTCAGGAAGTCTGCTGAACATCTCAGTACCTGAAAATCCATCAGGGTCCAGCATGCCTGGATCGTCAACGAAGCCCCTAGTCCTGGATCGGATCTTCAGCAGAGCCTCCCTGCACCATCGGTAGCAGAGCTGGACCTCCTCGCAGATGGCCTGAGCCGTACACTCAGCAGAATCTCCCCGGACTATCCATGAGCAGCAGTCTGCCCTGATCCTGACGATGCTGCTGATCCTGCCCTGATCCTGCCCTACCATCATGATACGTTCTCGCCTGTAGCAATCTGTCCGTTGCCTAAAGTGTTGAGGCATAGGAACAGAGCCTCGAGTCAGAGGAAAGCAACAGTGTTGACGGATGCACAAAAGAACAGCTTTTGGGAGAGAAGGCGGAAAAGAAGTAAAAAAGAAAACCAGCAAAAAAGAGGTACAACAGATGGCAAACGCGGGAAGCAAGGAAAGACGGATGTCATCATCATCATTGGGTTTTAAGGGCGCGCCGACAACGAAGGTCATGTGGCGCCCATAACACTCAATAAAATGCATACAGAATGGCTTCAACAATCAACGTGGCTAAAAGTCTGTCCACAGTAAAAGGACGGCTAAAACGAAAAAAAAATATATCACACACACACATTAGGTCGGCGAGTAAATAACATTAAAGTCGATGCTTTTCAAAAACGATAAAATACTAGACAGTCCCACGGTTGGAAACTCGCCAAGAAGGGACTCCAAGGAGGGTGACCCTCCCAGGTGTCTAAACCGTTCAATTTCATAATCGCGGCAGTCAACAAGGACATGCTTGACACTCAGCGAGTCGCCACAGCGCGGACAGAGCGGAGGATCCTCTCCACTCAAGCGGAAAGAGTGGGTTGCGTGAGTGTGGCCAATTCGCAACCGCGACAAAACCACCTCCTCTCTCCTGGATCCAGCGCTGCTAGAAAGCCATTTCCCTAGTTTGGGTTTGACACTCCTCAACTTAGCCCCCTGGGGTCCTCGTCCCATCGCCGCTGCCAGCTTCTCATTAAAAACTTCTTAACAGGCGCGTACAGGTCAAAGAATGGAATATGAAGACCAGGGGGACATCACGTTCTACTGCAGCCTTTGCAGCTGAATCGGCCCGCTCATTGCCGCTGATGCCACAGTGGCTTGGGATCCATACAAAATCGACATGTTTCCCCTTTTCCTTTAGAACGTGCAGCTTCTGTCTAATGAGAACTAAGAGAAAGGATGATGATGCGTTATAAAAATAAAAAGACCTCAATGCCTGTAGAGAGGACAGTGAATCGGTAAAAATAACGAATTGTCTCGCCCTCGACCTGGATACCTGATCTAAACAACGAAAAAGCGCATACAACTCGGAGGTAAAAACAGATGCCTCACGCGGCAAGCTAAAACACCTCTCGACACCCTCACCAACAAACGCACAACCCGTGCCACTGCCACTCTTAGAGCCATCTGTGTAAAAGCGGACGTGGTTTTCAAAAGACTCAGAGCAGAGATCCATAGGAAAGACGGATGCAAAAACAACACAAGGAAGCAAAGAAATGTTAAGAGCAAGCTTTACAAAGATGTCGAGGAGTCCAGCGATGAAAATGAAACAATATGCCTGGTGTGCTGCGACAATTTCTAAAACAGTCGCCCGGGTGAGGGCAGGATACAGTGCCAGGAGTGCCGTGAGTGGGCCCACCGTTTTTTTACGGGTGATTCCCCAACGTTTGTGTGTAAAAACCGTGACAGTGATTGAAATTCAAAAATATTTTGGGCGCTTGGGTAATAAACGTGGAAAATGAGGACATAGGGTAAGGGCGGGCAAGAGTACGCAGGAGATAAGAGTACGCAGCAGCTGTTTTGGTTACTTAGCAACCACTGAGATGGAGGATACCCTGGTATAAAAAAGCAAGGTCAGTGCCTAGGCTGCACACCAAAATGCAACGTGCTCCTGTTCTTTCCGCGGGAGCTCAGAGCAAAATAAGTTTCTGGGCACCCTTGAAGTAATATTTCATAACTGGGTAAACATGTAGACCATGCTTCAATTATCAAAAATATTTTATTACGGCCTGTCTTCAGTAAGAAAACTGAGCTGGGAGTGTGCTCTAGGACCGGAGCTAACGCTAAAATGCCTGCCAACATGTTTATGAAGACTTTCTTCCCATGGGAGAATGTCCGGCAAGAGTACGCAGTAGACCATTGGGCAAGAGTGCGCATGCTTAAGAGATAGAAAATTTAATTTTCGCTCGGAACAGAGTCCGTCATTCATATTTGGAAAACCAAACGCTGCAACATAGTTCTTGTATATTCAGAACGATATAAAATCATACAATCGCCTAGTTTGGCGACAAAAAACTTCGCAATATGGCCTATGCACCTAAAGCACAGCGGGGCATCAGTGCGTACTCCAGCCTCCTCTCTTGCGTACTCTTACCGACCAACTCCGGCAAGAGTACGCACGTGACTTTGTATTTTTGATGGGCTCGTGGCGAGTTCCTTTCAGAGACATCGAGTTGAAACATGGACCATACATAGACAAGTTTTCAGGCTAAAAAAACACATAAAAATTTTAGCTGTTAGACTTATAGGAGAAAAGTCAAAGCCTTTAGAGAGTTAAGTGCGTACTCTTGCATGGACTTCCCCTACTCTGGTTAAGCGGCTCAACTTACCCCGACACGGGGCGAGTTGAGCCATTTGACTTTGACCTATTCGTGATCAAATATCTCACACAGCGAGAACATCTAACCATTGGCACACACATCACTTGGAAGCCAAAAGAATAGGCTTTCCAGCAATGGCAAAACAAAGTCTATACCTTTAGCAATCTCTGAGATATGCGACCAAAACAAAAATCATGTTCAACTAGCCCCGGTCTCCACTACCCGCTCTTCAACTGCCCCTGGCCTGTATAGTTATCGCTCAGTAAAACAATCCACGACAACCAATGATTGCCCACCCCCTACCCTCCAGCCAGCAATCGTCAAAACAGCCAGACTCCCTCCCATTCGTCAGAAAATCAGGAAATGCCACAACTCCTACCCCTTCGGTCGTTGACGTCATATGAGAACCGCCCCAAACATACCTCATACTGAGTTATGTCATGTGCCCGAAACGCTAGGGTTGATCGCCTCGAACTTGTTTGTATGACCTTGTGCGTGACCTTGACCCCATTGTTCATGTGAGGTGAACCTGACACATAATATCGATTAAATTCTGTTCATGACGTCACCACTTGGTCTATGACGCAGATGAAGGGGTGCGACAGCGCGATTGCGACTCTCAAATCATAGGTCTGATGTTGAAAGCCTGTAAAAAAAACATTGAACCATTTCCAGAATTATTTCACCAACTCACGCGCTCATAAATTCTCTCACATGCAGCCAAGTGGCGCGTTTCCCAGCTGCAAACGGTTCTCCGGCAACCTCGGAAATATAAGTGGGGGGGGCATTTTAGGATCGCCCCTCCACTGCTCCACTGTCTTAGTCCAAGCCTGATATTTACCCCACATACATGGAAACAGTAGACCTGGCACACCCCGTGCGGTGCGCAGGGCACGTCCAGCCCTCACTACTACCCAGACGCCGTGGCTCCGGACAATCATTATTATTATCGTTATCGTTATTTGACCTACCGGACGATCATTATTATTATCATTATCGTTATTTGACCTACCGGACGATCATTGTTATTATCATTATCGTTATTTGACCTACCGGACGATCATTATTATATCATAATCGTTATTTGACCTACCGGACGATCATTATTATTATCATTATCGTTGTTTGACCTACCGGACGATCATTGTTATTATCATTATCGTTATTTGACCTACCGGACGATCATTATTATATCATTATCGCTATTTGACCTACCGGACGATCATTATTGACCTTTCAAACGTACGCTGAGGATGGAAACGAAACGCATCCGTATGTTTAAGTTGTTCTGAATACATTTAATTTCCAATTTAGGGGAAGAGGGTCATAATGCGCCCGGTTCGAAAATGCGCCAAGAGGGTGTATTGAAAATACTGGAAGTTTGTCAGCTCTATTGTTGGATTATTTTTTCCCACTACTATTTTTCCTCTTTTCCGGTGACCAAAGCAACTGGCAAGTAGCGTGCATCTATGATAGACATGTTTTTCTGTTTTACATGTACTTTTTAACCATGACAGTGGTTTTCAAAGCACGCATGAAAATGTACTATGACAGATATTGTGTACAGGTGAATATTTTCGAGATCTACATTCTTTTATTTTATTTATTAACGAAAGAATCAAGGTTTTCTTTGCACACATCTGCGCGATTATTTTGTTTTACCTGGACCCTGCTGATTTTAAAATGCACTCTACCAAATTGCACCAGGGGCGCATTTTGGAACGCACATTTTAATCATCACAGTTTGACTTGATGCTCTCTTTCATGATTCCAGCATTGGTAATCCGGTTTCGACCCGAACTGCTTACCTAAACAACTTGATAAATTTGATTTTGGTTCGGAAAATCAGCATTTCTGTTATATTTACCAAAAATATAAATAGCCTAGGCGCAGGTTTCCCGCCGTGGGGACTGACCCCACGTTAACCCGCCCCCCACTGGGGGTCCGCCGCCGACTTCGCTCCGCCAGGGCCATCGATGGCCCCCTCTAACTCAGAAATTATGGGGGTTGGCGAAGATCTGCAAAAAAACATTGGAAGGCTCTTGTGAATTCAGCACGGTTTTACTCTACATATCTAAACCCTCAGGTCAACTGTTTGAAATCCAGAGGTCAAGTTCGGTCACGATGGGCTATTTCCACTAAAATATCCAATGCTTAAGAAACCTGGGCATAGCTCGCATACCATTAGAGCTATTGAGGTCTGTTTCAGAAAATTTTATAGGAAAATTTCAGGGCTTTCTCCGCTACGTGAAACATAATGGCCTTCAGCCAGTGGTTCTACCTCCAGAAGGCACCTCTTGACGTAACATGGCTTGATTGATTGATTGATTATTGGGGCTTAGGGCGCACCAACCTTAGTGGTTATATAGCGCCCAGATCAACTAAGGCCAATGCCTTTAATAACCTCTTCCTGAATACATGTTTATGGTCTGTTTCAAGCAGTTAGTAAGTTAGTTATTTGGGCCTAGGGGGCGCACCAGCCCGGCAATGCCACATAGCGCCCAGAACAGTACAATCGCTTAACCCTCGCCCACCGGGGGGCCATCGATGGCCCCCCTAAGGGTTTTCCGGGATAGCAGAAAAACGACAGGCGCAGCACCGCGGTTGAGGGCTCTACCTCTCACTGCATCATTTTCCCATCATCCCTGAAATTTTTACCCCGGGTCACCCAAGGTCAGGTCACCAGACGAGGTCAACCAAGGTCACCTCACTTCACATTTAGAGCTCTGTAAGAGCTACATTTCAAAGTCGATCGATTTGAAACTTCCTACACTTCATGACCCCTCCAGGGTCTACAAGGTGTATATCCGGGATTTTTCGATTTCGTGCCCTGAGGTCAGGTCACGTGGCGACCTCTCCCATTGGAAAAGCATGGGAAAAGCTATTTCATGATATAAAGGCCACAAAAATGATTGCAAATACTCAGACTGCTCAGAACAGCGTTTTTGGACACCCTTTCACGGATCCCAGGGGTCATATTTGCCCTTTGACTTTTCCAAGGTCATCCAAGGTCACCAGAGGTCAAAAACAGTATTTTGACAATAACTTTTGACCTAATTGAGCTAGAGCGGTGAAACAAACACCATCGTGTTTGTCTTGTCACTGGCTTTCATTTGATATACGGCAAGGTCACTTTTTGACCTTTCGTGACCTCAGGTCATATTAGGTCACGAGGTGACCTCTGGCGGTCAAACCACTGGCGGGAGGTCTTTACGTTCCACATGGCGGAAAAAGTACTGGCAATTTGCTATCAAATGTACTTTACCAGGCCTCAATAGCTCTAATGACATAAGAGTTATGCCCAGTTTGCTTAATCATTGCATATTTGAGTGAAAATAGCCGATCTTGACCTAATTTGACCTCTGGAGGTCAAACCATTGACCTGAGCACTAAAACATGCGAAGTAATTTCTTACTGAATTCATGCGAGCTTTCTATTTCACCTTGCAGATTTGCGCTAACGCCCATATTTTCGGAGTTAGAGGGGGCCATCGATGCCCCCGGTGGGCGAAGGTGGCGCCAGACCCCCGGTGGGGCGCGGGCTAAAGTGCTCCATCTGGAACAAGAAGAACGCGTGATGCACACACACTACTAACATCAGCCCTTCCTATCCTGAAAACAAAACCTAGACCCTACAAGATCCACCAGGCAACGCCGCGCAGAGAGCGCCCGGCACGAGGCGTCGGGGCGTCAGTTCCGACGCCCACTCCGTACCCCCGGACCCAGGGGGCCCGGGAGTACGGGGAAGTCCCTGAGTCCGCCCGGGCGCCCAGCAAACAGCTGGGCACCTAGGCGGACTCCCCCTGCGCTGCCCTCCCACGGAAGACAGGCGCAAGTCACATTTTTATGTGACCCACGCCCGCCCTCCGCCGGACGGCAGTGTAGTCTCAGCACGGGGCGTGAGACTCCACAGGGGGAGTCAGGCGCTCCGCGCCAGGCAGCCCTCCGCGCAGCGTCACCCGGAGGACTCACGGTATGTGTACTAAGGCATTAGGCTGAAGTATGTCAAACAGTGTTCAGCTTAGGTCCTCACGGACCATGTTACGCTTAACCAGGGTCATAGATGATTCAAGCGGTTAGGTCTGCAGTAAGACAAGCACTCGGTACAAATAAAAATATCCCACGTTCCCATCCCCATCACTGGGCGGACAAACAGTTACATAGATTAAACATCCACAGTAAAACGTCAGCACTCACCAGTAAGCTCCACACTCTGCACCCCTGAGCAGAGCAATCACCCTGGGTCATATATGACTGTGAAACATATGGCTCTGAGAAAATCGAGGATCTGGCTGATCATATCAGCATTCCTACCTATCAAATCAGTCAATGTCAGTTCTTGTTCTCGAGGGCCAAAGTATCTGTCTCTTTCAAGGTCATAGTCAGGGCACGACACCAGTACGTGGCGGACTGAGAGCGGTTCCAGGCAGCGTCGGCAGAGTGGTCTCGCCTCCCCGCAAAGAAGATATCGGTGGGTCGCCAGGTTGTGACCAGTACGTAATCGACAGAGTGCCACCTCTTCGCGCCGGCATCGCCGCGATGAACAGGGCCACTCACCAATCTCTGGCTTTATCTCCAGCAATTTATTGTGCGTATGCGTCATCCACCAGCGCTGCCAGGAATTCCGAAGGTGCAAAGAAAGATGGGGAAGTAGGTCTCGGGCCGGGATTGGTAGCCTGCGTGTACAGGGGCGGCTTGAGGCACGCTTGGCGGCTGCGTCCGCCCTCTCGTTCCCCTCTATTCCCACATGGCTGGGCACCCAACACAAAGTAACATTTTTACCATCTTTGGCCAGACAGGTTAAGCGGAGCTGCATCTTCTGAACAAAATTGTCTTTAGAATTAAAGCTCATTAAGGTCTGGATGCTACTCAACGAGTCGGTTAAAAATGACAAAATCTGTTTGGTCAGAAATATCTAAAAAGCACAGAGCTTTGTCAATAGCAGTCAGTTCTGTTGTGAAAACAGAAGCAAGAGGGGGAAGTGAAAATGTCCGAGAAGTTGTGCCGATAACGAACGAACAACCTACCCCAGTGTCAGTCTTCGACCCATCTGTATAGAACATTGCATGTCGATGATATTGTGAAATATGTTCAAGAGTTAGAGCCTTCAATTCTTGGGGACTCATTTCCGATTTAGCACTCTGGGCGAGAGTCGTGTCCACTGCTGGTGTGAGTATTTCCCAGGGAGGCATCTCCGATGGTTCGACGCGGGCAATGATTCGCTTTGTCACGGCACATTCCACGGCAAAATTCCGGGCCCTGACACCTAATGGGAGGCCTTTACTTACGCCGTTAAATAGGCGGATCAGTTCGCGCGAAAAGACAGCACTATACGTCGGGTGGTTCGGAAACTGTGCTAATTTATATACAAATTTCTGCCCAAGAAGTCGTCGCCGCATGTCTAACGGCGGTTCATTCGCTTCCACGAGCAGACTAGATATCGGAGTGGTGCGGAACGCACCTGTACAAATTCGAATAGCACTATGGTGGATCGTGTTGAGGCAACGCTTTACGGGTTCGTTTGCTGAATCATAAACAAAGCAGGCGTAGTCCATCTTGGACCTAATAAGAGCTCTGTAGAGGATGAGTAATGTCTTACGATCAGCCCCATATGATGTCCGAGAAACGCATTTAAGACAGTTCAAGGACTTGAAACACCTATCTCGCAGGTTCTGTAAGTGAGCGTGATACGTTAAACGTTTGTCGAATATGATACCCAGGAACTTAGCTGATGTCTGGAATGGAATAGGGCTACCTTTCAATGTTATGTTCGGTTCTGGGCACAAACGACGCTTGCGGCAAAAATGAACGCCTACTGTTTTAGAAGTTGAGAAGCGTAGACCGTTTTGAGAAGACCATCGATCCAAGCTATTTACAGCGAGCTGAAGCTGGCGAGAAAGTGAGGACGAACCAGACGCCGTTGTCCAGATCCCAATATCATCCACGAACAGAGAGCACTTTATCGTCGGAGGTATAGCGGCAGTAGCATCATTGATAGCTAAAGCGAAGAGCCCAATACTGAGGACGCTTCCCTGGGGATGCCGTCCTCCTGGAAGAACAAATTAGAATATGTGCCACCAACTCTAACCCTAAATGTTCGCTCAGTCAAGAAGTTATTAATGAAAAATCCCATCTGGCCGCGAATCCCATACTGAAAGTCCTTTAAAATAACGCCGTGTCGCCACACAGTGTCATATGCCGAAACTACGTCAAAGAATACAGCACCGACATGACGTCTTTCCTTGAAAGCGCAGCGAATAGAGGTGTCCAAGGAGACAAGATGATCAGAGGTACTTCGACCTTTGCGAAAGCCACACTGGTCATTTTTTAAAATGCCACGACTTTCTAAAAACCACGTAAACCGAACGTTGACCATCTTTTCAAATAGCTTGCACAGACAGGATGTCAGAGAGATGGGACGAAAATGAGCCGGGTCAGATCCTTCTTTAACTGGTTTCAAAAGCGGCACTATGATGGCGTTTCGCCATTCGGTAGGAAATTCACCACTTTCCCACAAGGAGTTGAATGATGTCAACAGGGCGTCCAGCGCGCACTGAGGAAGACATTTCAACATATCGTTATGGATTAAGTCAGGCCCCTCCGCTACGCTGCGTAGGTTCCCTATCCCTGACATGAGTTCTATTAGGGAAAAAGGCGAGTTATGTGAAAGATTAACTGTTGTCTTGAAGTCAACTGGTCTTTGTTCCGACAGGACTTTAAGCCGCATGAACTGTGAATCGTCTCTTCTGGACTTGCAGCGTTCAGCAAAGCCATTTCCGAGAGCGTTCGCTACCTCATCTGTGTCAGAAATTTCTCTGCCTCCAATGTTTAGCACGGGAAGAGGAGTTGACTTAGACCTCCCTTCTATGCGTCTGATGTGGGAGAATACCTGTGTGAGTGGAGTTGTTCTGTTCAGCCTCCCAACAAAGTCACGCCACGACTTTCTCTTTGCTAGACGGATGGTTCGTCTGCAAATCGCTCGCGCTCGCCTTAACTCAATTAAGTGGGATTGTGTAGATTTGCTCTTGAAACGCCTATAAGCCCTCCGGCGTGAACGGATCGCATTACGGCACTCGTCTGTCCACCAAGGTACCGGGGGGCGGCGAGGTTTGCCAGACGTTCTGGGAATGGACGCGTGGGCCGCATTTAAGAGAAGTGTAGAAAACTGTTCAATTGTGAGCACCTCCGCACTTGAGATGCTCTCAAAGGAGCTCTCCAGCAAAGACCGAAATTTTGGCATATCTGCCTTGCGGAAGTTCCATCGTTGAGGCCTTCTTCCGAGTAATGCCGCGTTTTCACAATCTAGAAAGATAGGAAAATGATCGCTTCCCATTGGGTCGCCACCCACAGACCAATCAAAGAGGCTACTCAACTGTGAACTGCACAAGCTTAAGTCTAAAGCCGATTCGCGACCAGATGGGAGTGTAAAGTGTGTTGCCGTCCCAGTGTTAAGAACACACAGTGATTGTTGAGTAATAAAGCGCTCAAGGTGGTGCCCTCGAGTGTTTACAATATCGCATCCCCAAACAGTGTGGTGCGCATTAAAATCCCCCAGTAGGAGGACTGGCGGTGGGAGTTCAGACATAAGTGTTTCCAGTTGTGACAAGGGCATGTCTCTGCCAGGGGGCAGGTATATGGAACATATAGTTGTTAGGGCTGTCTCTGCCCTACGAAATAGGTTTACACGCGCTCCAACAGCCTGCATAGCTGTAGTAAGTATTAACTCTTGCTGGCACCATGTGGCTCACTGCCAAAAGAACCCCACCGTGGGCAACGGGATCACGCTGCATATCTTTACGAAAAATCTGGAACCCCTGCAGTGAAAATGGAATACCTGGTGCCAGCTTGGTCTCTTGAAGAGCTACTATTGAGGGGTGTTTGGCCCTAATGACGGTCTGGAGATCAGTGATATTGGTCCGAATCCCACGGCAGTTCCATTGTAAAATTGTGTTTATCTGGGGATGGATTGTAAAAAGGGGTTATTAACTAAAAATAGTCGGTCGCGCGATGTCCAGCTGGGGGGACACCGCCACCAGAACTCCTACGATCAGGAGCTAGTGTTAGTGTTGGGCTGGGTCCCAACGATCGGGATCTGCTGCCTTTTGACTCGGTTTGCAGTCTCTGTCTTCTCCGAAGGCTCTCTAGCCCACTCGGAGAGGGGGTATCAGAGAGGCCACGCTTCTCGGGTCTGCTTCCCACCGGAGTTTCAACAGGAGGTTCCGTCTGTTTAAACTGAGGACGCGGACGAGCAGTGGGGGCCGGTCCTTGTGGTGATCGAGGTGCCTGCCGAGGAGGAGGAGGGAGAGGGGGCGGTCCCATTTTGGTTTTTGGTGCCTCGACGCGCTTGTATCGAGACGCCTGAGCGCTATCTTCGGATCTGAGGGGAATTTGTGGGTCGATAGATGGAGCTGAACAATTGGGTTTTGGCGGAGTACTTCTAGGATGTTTTGGTTTGCCTCCCTTTCCCACCTCTATCCATGGCTGCTCCCCGTCATTAGTAGGCCCAGTATCACCCTGGTCAACGCCGGGGAAGGCCTCGGAAGGCCTCGGACAGACCTCCGGAGCTGCCGGTGGGACGGGCGTTGCGGATTCCTGTGCACCCACAGCAGGATATTTCGATGCAGGAATCGAGACACTCAGTGGCTCACACGGCGGTGATGGAGCGGTCGGTTGGTGATCAGAAGGTGGGTCTGCTCGCTCGGCAGAAGGCAGCAACTGCAGTAAAATTCGCAAGAGATCACCAACAGTCATGTCGAGCAGGTCTCTGACCTTAGTGCCTAGGGTGATCTGACTCAAGCCTACACCGATTGGAGACGTTTGTGATCGTGAGATAGAGGAGGAGGAGGAGGCTGCCTTGTCCCTGTAAGATACAGTGGGGTGATTTGCCTCGTATAACCTCTTGGCTTCAGGGAAAGGCACGCCGTTCTTTACTTTGATTGATGCTATTTGTTTCTCTTTCTGGTATACGTTACACTTTCGGTTCCATGCCGCGTGATTTCCCTTGCAGTTCACGTACTTGTCTGGTGTCTTACACTCGCCATCGTGCTCTTTCTCGCCACATTTGCCACATCGCGCATCAGCCCGACAAGACCTAGCCCCATGGCCGAAACGATGACAGCGAAAGTATCTGAGAGGGTCAGGTACAAAAATTCGGACGGGGACCGAAGTGTACCCAACAAAGATGCGGTCTGGAACTTTCTCTGAACTAAAGGTCAACACCAATGAGTCTGTGTTTCCCAATCTGTGCACTTTTGTCACGCCCTCATCCTCTAACCCATCCATAATTTCCTTCTCGCTTAGGCCATGGAGCTCACGGCACGTAATAATACCTTCAGATCTCGGTTGGAATCTGAATGGCTGTACCTCAACAGCAACTTCACGCCTGACCTTGCTGTCTCCCTCTCTGGCCCAGAACGTAAGAGCGGAACACGACAATGCACGGCGCGCAGCGTCCACACTCTCATATTCGACAATAATTGAGCCGTCTCTCCTCTGCTGGCATGTTTTCACTCGACCCCAAGCCTCAACCGCATGCTTGCGCTGGAAAGGAGTTAATTTTGTCAATGAGATGTCTTTGCCTCTAAATATCACGCCGGGACTCGTAACATTGTTGTCGGTTCGGGATTCCTGCTGTATGTTGTTGGTGTTATTTGTTTCGGTATGTTTAAGGTTTTCCATGTATGATGTGTATGTCTCCGCCATCCTATGGTTCCCAAAATGATGGAACGTGATGACTGTAGGAGGGGCGACGATGCCGTAGCAGACCCAGCAGAGCCAGCTCACATCTGAACCTGGTCAGGCATCGCCTCCCCCCTTCCTCCCTCAGCCCAGAGTGAACGCGGGTCCGCTGGACAGGGGACGCCAGGCGTTGCTGGCGTAGCTAGGCCGCCCGCGGAGGCCTCGGGCGGCCCACCCCCGTTCCGATCATGACATCAAGGCCAAAGGGGGCGTGTTGGCACCCGCTGCAATAGGCTCCGAGCAAGGGGAGCCTCAAACCCCCAGGATCCTATCTACCAGTCGTCGGGGCATGGGCCGAAACACTGAAAGGAAGGATTCCGGCCCATGTGGGCGCTCTACACTTAAAACGGCAGCAGCACCTCAGAGATGAGGCTGCTAGTGCAAACTGAGCATCCGCAACAGAAATCAAATAAAGAAGTGGACAGAAACTAAATAAAATTAACTAAACAAGAGAACACAGGAAACCAGAAAACACGTCGCTGGAAAGGTGCTGGAAAGATCAGACCACAGCCAGCCACGGCACGACCGGGGAGACGGGAAAAAAACTGGATAGGCAGGGAGTTTAGGACGGTAGGAATCAAGGAACGAAGATTTGTTAGGATTTGAAATAAGGAAGGCTCAGAAAGGATGAGGATGGCAGTTTCGATTTGGCCCTTACCCGAAGGCGGGGGCGAAACCCATCCTGCCAACTGGGGTCGCGGGTGTCGTCACATCCCGTACCCAATTATCCATGTGCCGGACAAGTCAGCAGGAGCAGACGAGTCCAGTAGATGGAAATCGGTCCCCCTGCGGGGACGTAACATGGCTTGAGATCACGGAAGGTCACAAAGTAAACTTGTCATATATCAAAAGAAAGCCATTGACGAAACATAAACAATGTCGTATAATTCAGTGCTCTAGCTTGTTTTGGTCAAAAGTTACCGTTAACATACTGTCTTTGACCCCGAGTGACCTGTGATGACGGATAAATCAAAGGGTAAATATTGCCCCTGTAATCCGTGAAAGTGTGGCCAAGAGTGCGTTTCTGAGAAATATGAGCATTTTTAATCATTTTTGTGACTTAGATCATAAGACAGATTTCCTCATGCTTTTTCTATGGGAGAGGTAACCTCGTGTACTGATCTCAGGGCACCAAATCGAAAATCCTGGATATAAATTTTGTAGACCCTGGAAGGGCCATAAAGTGTGGAAAGTTTCAAATCAATCAGCTTAGAAATGTAGCTGTGGTAGAGCTCAAAATTTCACTCACAGTCCTATCCTGGAGGCAAAATAAACCCAGGCGCATTTATGAACCTTGGTGGGCGCATTTTAGATACCCTGTTCATAACTGCGCCCTTTGCAGGGTTTTTCAAAAACGTAAACAACTCAAATTTTCGATCAACTTAATACGTTATGGCTGTGCAAAATAAAAGCAAATTAATCACAAAACATTTTTCAGCCTAAAAGTAGCACCAAAGTCAACAGCAAAATATTTGGCAGACGATTTCCTTTAAAGGGGCGCATAATGACCATCCTCCCCATCACTGTGTAGGCTATTCCACTTTACACCTAAGCGTGTTAGAAATAAGCAGATACCTCGAAAAAATTTCAGTTTACAAATCTTTCACTTTCAATAAATTAACATTTGTGGGCCTCCGTGACTTACATCCACCCCACCCCTCTTTGAGGCTATTCTGGATATGCCCCTGCATCTAATTTTTCCGTTTGCAAGGATTTCACGCTCATTGAATAAAAAATGAGTGGAGCGCCCCCAGCCCTAGGGAGGGTCCCCAAAGGGGGCCCCCGAGGCTTATATCCAGTCCCCCCCTTGAAAACATTCTAGATCCACCACTGAATGCGTTATTTGGAAGAGTTAGTGGAAAACAACGAGCTTTAAGAATTTCGAAAGAGAATACATGATACACTGTAAAAAATTTGTACACCTTTGGTGCAACAACGTACCTTTAAAGCGTGGAGGGAGAACGGACCTTTTAAACGGACATGCACTGGTATCCAGTGTACCGACGCTCCTTACCCGTGCCTTGTAACACTTTTGGTGCATTACCGTTGGTCAAAAGAGTGTAACGTAGCACTTTTCCAGTGCCAGCTTGCTCGCTTTTCAGTGTATCGTAAAACCTTTCGTACTTTACTGATCACCTATGAAGTGTAACGTTGCACTGCTCCAGTACTGCCCTGCGCTTCTTATAAGTGTATCATCATACCTTTCGTGCGTTTATGCTCGCTCAAGAGCGTGACGTAACACTTCCAGTGCTGACCTGCACTGTTTCCAGCAAAGACCATGATTTTTGTTCTTAACGTCAATGAGCCCCACCCTCCCCCCATCCACTCAAATCCGTAATGACCTCTGGCCGATCCAGAGGGGGAGGGAGCCAAAACGGCAATCTCCCCGCAAATTACAGTATTTGCCCGAAATTCTTCAAAAAAGTTTTATCACGATTTGGGGCCATTTCCACCACTCAAACAACCAATCCAGATCTGCCACTGGTGAAGACCGTCCTGGTAAGACGATCTAAACAATTGGGGAAAGTAGGTAATTCAGTCAATTATTTTCATGCAACGCCATGGTGTTGGTGATGAAGTACCGTATGTTCAGGTTGCCTTACCTTATTTCCTCCTCCTGGTAAGGCAGAATACCTGTCAATGTCCTCGTGGTCACTTGGCAGGTAAAAGGCGCAAAATGACTAGGTGGTGCCCGGCTCTCTTGCTCAGTAAGGCGCAACGGCTTAAGTTCAAGCAGCTCCACTAAATAAATCGATGATCCGGCACTCGAAATCCCTAGAACAGAGTGTGAGCTTGTGTTGTTAAGCCCTTATCAATAACTGATCTGAAAAAAACATAATAGCAGTAGGTATAGCTCAGAGCCCATCCGCTTCGTGTCGCGTCCTGAACCAAAGTGGGGAGACGCGAGCAGAAGTGATGCACGTGCAGTAAAACCGACGGCGCGCGTGAGCCTAACCGTGCCGTGTTGCAGCCCTTAAAAGGTGCAACGTTACACGCCTCGCTTGTAGGCGATCGATTATAATAGTTCGCAATACAACTCGAGCGTTTTAGGTTGCACTTTTAAGCGATCTCGCCTGCACTCTGGTGAATCTTCGTTGATGTTGTTCGGGTGAAGGGTGCGGCCTTACACCCGATAGATATATGAGGCGTAGCTGTGCCTTTTAAAGCGCAAGGATAGCACCAAGCATACCACATGACTCGGAACATCCCGACAACATGGTGCTGCTATGATTTATTGACACTTGATAGCCGTATGTGATTGCACTAACGGTGTACAATTTTTTTACAGTGTACCTACGTGTGGAAGAGTCAAGAGTCAACAAATGGCTCATGAAAGAACAAATGGCTAAAAAAAGAAATAGACACGATGTGTACTTAGGGGGTGACCTGTCTGCCCTTCGCGTGACGACAGGGATGAGTTTGTGATACATCATCCCCTAGTCCGACCGCAGTGCGGGCGACGGGCATCGGGCCCCTGACCACCTGAACAAGATTACCACCATGGGCGTATGGAGATGAGGTAGGATTAGAAGACCACTTCCCTCTCTGGTCGCTACACCAGGGCATGTAAAAAGGCGTAGACCATCGAGCTTTCGATCTTGATTTCCCTTTCGCGCCTGGTTCCGGCGTTCTTTACTTCTGCTTTCCAGTAGAAACCAAGTCGTCCCCCCTCCGACAAAAATATGGGACGTCGCCCCCAGCACGTTACTTCTCACAACCGTTCCAAAGACACTCGAAATCTATTTGCGTAAAAAGCAGGCCTCCTAGTAGTCTGCCTTAAAAATCGTATGATCCCCAACTCGAATATACATATGTAATGTACCTACTATGAATTAGCAATTAGGTACCTTCTATGAATGTAGATCCACTGTACATTATGCTCAGCAGATATCGCATAATCCACAAAATTTCCCCCTCCCATCCCATTCACCGAAGCTCCGTTATAGATATCCGGGTCGCCATCTGTATCAAACAAGATTAGACAAGATCAGGGTGCCCTCCAACCCGCGCTTGCGCGAGGGCGGCTTCGGCGGCGCTCACAATGAACTGATACGCAACGAGCGATTGTGCAGTCGGCATGACTCAGTTTATCTCTCACTCTCTTATACCATCTATCCCCGATTTGATTTGACCTATTCCAGGCATGAGGCCTGGGCCAATGTTGTGATACCGACACCCGGAGAGGAATATCTCCTCTAATGAATTCCCACCTTGTTTCAATACCGGCAGCAGAACTTTGGTAAGCCATTTGTGCCGTGAATTTTCACGCAATAGGTACCCTCCAGAACCGTACACACGCGCAATTCCACAGACGAGGTCCGTAGTCTAGTAGGGTACACCATTTGGCAGTGAAATGCTTCGTGCCATACCCGTGTAGGCACATCATTGCCGAGGTCAAATTACACTCATCTCGGCAGAACAATGTGCCGGCGCCTTTCGCAATAACCGCGGTCAAGCGAAAGCACACGTCTAATCGAGTCGCAGCACTACCATTCTCGGCTGTGATGAATAGTTTTGCGGCACTGTCTGAAAGGCGACACTGGGACGGCAAAGCAGGTGGGGCGTTACATAGTGACACAAAATGTCGGTCCCTAAAATCCGGAATGAGTCCATTCCTAGAATACAAATCATCATCTCTTTCACATCATCTCTCTGCACGTACAAAGAGTTTGCTACAATCATACCCATTTCAGTTATCGCCCCCTGATGGTAGAGAGACGTCTCTGGTGGCATGCAATGGCATGCGATGCATGACTGATGCAGGCACTCGACACACAGCGCTGTCACGGCCTGGCGTGCCCTCCAGCCTTGACCTTGCATCAGTGGTCGGCCCTCAGCGGAGTGCACCAACCTGCCACTAGTTCATAGCTCGCGACGAGTAGTCTGGAGCCCTGGACTCCACACCAGGCAGCATGAGACAGATGCGATGGTACATTTGGCAAACCCAGAGGCCTTTCTTGCGAACAGCTCTTGGATCATGGCGTCAAACAAATCACGGCAAACGCGCTCCATCGGCAGTAAAATCAGCGGGCAGTTTCTTCAATATCGGCCATGACGCCCCGTGACACATAATTCAGAAGTAAATATGTTTCCGTCTGCGGCTGTTGAGAAACACAATATCATCCCTACACAGCTCATCAGCCGCGCTCTGCACTCCTCTGCACGCATGTGTTGATGCGGGTGACTTGTCGTTATGTAAGCTTCACCTGAGTTTTTGTATTTTGTTGCGAAAGATGCCTTGTTATGTGCCGGTCAGGCATTTGTACCAATCGCTCGTTTTGTTGTCTGGTTTACCCGAGTATTCGAATATAAATTCTTTGTCTGTCTCGGTCTCTCTGTCTCGGTCTCTCTCTCTCTCTCTGTCTCTCTCTCTCCTCTCTCTCTCTCTCTCTTTCTCCACAAACTGTTAATACCGACCCCCACCACAGTACAGATAATTACTAGCACAACACCTGCCGGATCTTGGTGTCATTGCCGTGCCATACAAGCATCGCCCGACGCGCCGAACGAAAAGCCTAGCACGAGAAGACGAGCCGACCCCGACTTCATTCAGTCCCACATGGCGTCCCACCTGCAGCAAGCTTTCTGGGAACTTACCTGCCTTCAGAATGTCGAGTTGCTCTCCGCAAGCACCGACATAGCTTTGCATTGCAGGCCGGGAATACAGAGGCTTAGCGTATCTGCATGGTAATCGGAGAGATGGGCAAGCTTCTTAACGGTAAACTGGAAGTGTGAAAATAGAAATTCAAGGTCATTCGGTGGCGCAAATAGCCTCTGGCATAGTTCTCCCACGGAACTTTGCTGCAAACATACATGATAGACGCGCAAGCTCTAATCGGAATTTGTGTGTCTAGTATGACTGAATACTCCCTCACTAGAGTAGATACCTGCCGTACACAGGCAAATGGTATCTCTAATATGCTAGCACCAATGCATGTTTTTCATCCTTTGCACATCAGATTTGGCACTAATTAAACTTGTAATTCAAAGAGCTGTCACGAAAGTTGTTGCGCGTTTAGGAATCCCCATGCCACGGAACGGCGTGCGAGTGTTCGCAATCGCCACCAGCAACAGAGCTTTAACCCTTGCACGTACTCGGGTTTTCGCCACCTTCGCCCTTACAAGGGGGTTGTTGCGACCCCCTCCCCTCGCGATTGGCCCCTAATTGCCGTAGAGCTCCGCGGTAAAAACCAGCGTGTTGGCCGTTACGATACTTCGCGATTGATACCAATTTTCATGAACTTAGGTCGTAAGGTCACCTTCAGGTCAGGTCAAAGACCTCATGTTCGCCCTGTTGTGGCCCATTTTGCCGTTTTGGCTGCTATTGACGGGGAATTTTGGTAACAAATAACATTTGTATGGTCATTAACATGAGAAACGGACATTCACGCGTCGATTAATAAGCTATACACCTATGTGACCCATCTAGGTAATGCAAGACGTTAGGTCAAATGTCTAAGGTCACTGACCGTTACAACTGAAAATTGCCCAATATGTCTAATTTTCAGTTTCAGAGGGGTAATTTTGGACGCTGAATTCAAATTTAGCACTTTAAACAACGCCAAAGGCTTCTTTCATCAAAACCTCAGATCATCAGGTCAACTTCCAGGTCAAGTCAATGACCTGGTTGACATCAATGAGTAGGTAAAAAGTTCACGCCCATATTGGAAGCAAGTCAACTTGTTCAGTGTCCACATCATTTGAATGGAATATTCATTAGCAATTCTGCATCATTGACGAAAATTTAGTGCCTGTCTAATCATATGTCACTGCTTACGCCCCCTTCAAGGTCAAATCAGGTCAAAGGTCGAAAAAGGTAGTCCGTATTGGAGGAAAAACGTCTTGTTCAGCGTCCTTCTCATGCTGAAAATTGAATATTCATAAGAAATTTTGCATCATTTACGCCAAGTGCCTGTTTCATCATCTATTGCGTCATTGCGTACACTCCCTTGAAGGTAAAATAGGTCAAATTTCGAAAAAGGCCAAGTCCATAAAATATGCAAACCAACTACTTTAGTGCCCATATCATTAATTATCCATCATTTACGCCCACTAAGTGCTTGCTTCTTCATCTGTTATTGTTTACACCCCTTCCACGGTCAAATAAGGTCACAGGTCGAAAAAGGTCAAGTGCGTATCGGACACAAGTCAACTAATTCGGTGTTGATCTCATTTAGGCATATCGAACCGAAACACGCATCTGTAGTCGTTATTCGACGCAGAGTTATCACTGAGGTAACGCAAGGTCAAATCAAGGTCATTGAAGATCAAGAAAGGTCATGAAAGGTCTAACCTCATAAAAGTGATCCTCAAAGGCTGGAAGAAAATATTCTGGGCCAGTTCATGAAGAAGTGCTGCAAAAGAACGATGAGAGTCTGGAGCATTCACGTGAAAACGGGTACAGGCGCCCAAATGACCTCAACATGCTTTCGCTCTTGAGGTCATTGCTCCGTGACCTTGAAAGGTAGGAACAAATTTTATTGCAAAACATGCGCAATGAATGCCCCAGACGCTATACAAATGTTCCACGCTCCACCTTAAAAGCTCGTTTTCAGTTCTTGAAAAACCTCGGGGGGGGTTGCAACACCTCCCCCTGTAAGTGCTAGAGTTAAAACAGCTATATCTTGGTGTGAGCTAACCAACGGAAAGTGCGCTGATGGGCGACCCTGACTGGGAAGCGCACTTGGCAAAGGTAAAATTGTTTTAAGGAAACAATAACCAAAGGGACTGGCATGACGAGCAATTCGTCTTTGATTTAAATTGACCAGTATCCTGCTCCTAACTTATTTCTGTGCAAAAAACAAGCCTAGCTTTCAATTCCCAATGGGCACAGTCTGGCTCTTCAAAGCTGATAGAGGGAATAAATGCGACGTTTGGCAATCATAATAATCTTTGCGGCTTATCGACGCACCAATTGCCAGGGTCATATGGCGTCGCCGACTCTTTCTTTGTTGGAAGGGTTTTTCGTGAGCCAGCTTGCTCCTTGTTCAGGGAAGCCGCCAGGCCTTGAACCCGGGTCGGCTTCGTGGCTTTTCGCGACCGTCAGCCCAGGTAGTACCTGGCGCTTTAAATCCCCTAAACGTGTTCCACAGGCACAGCTACATCATTTGAGGCTTTAAAAATAGCAAGGTCCAACTTAAAAACTGATCAAAACGGATATCGTATCAAAAAGTAATCAAGTTAAAAGAAGTCGACCAAATCAACATAAAACACAATGTATTGTAAGAACACGGCTAAGAACACTAAGATCAGCACGACTGCCTGCTTTCTCAAGTCACAGACATACTAGAACTCCTTGGCCCAGAGAGCCCACAAGCCTCACACAGCCTTCAAGCATTCGACTGCCAACAGTAATGATGTCTTCTCTGCTAGAATTCTAACCTTCGCATGGTCCAATCTCCAATCAAATGTTCCTCCGACGTTTATGTCTTTGTCTATGTCTAACGACGTCTATGTCTAACCACGATGCAGACTTTTTGTTGCATATTGCAGATTCACCTGCCAGAACACCCAGCACCCTCGAAGGCTCGTACACGTGCACGTTTTGCAACTGTTTTAGCTTTGCCTGATTTAGGGGTCGTAGTCACGTACGTTTCTCTCCAGAGACAGCTGACAGCGTCAGCGGTCTGCCGTACACCTTGTGCGTCGCCGCCCGTTTTAGGCACACTGCGTGTACAGTGACAGGCGATACCAGGCTTCGGCTCTCTGTGGGAGCTGGACACTTCACCACGGCTTTCGAGTTCACCGCGCGCAAGTCTTGTCTAGCTGCTAACTTCGGGTTCACTTTGTATGCTTTGGGTGTCGCCCATGGTTTCGGGGTCACATAGTGAACTGTGTGTTTCGCCGCAGGGTCCGGGTTCATGTGTTCCGTATTTTCCCGCGGTTGCCTCACATTCACACCGTGTTTGGCCACGTGTTTCGTGTTGCCCGAGGTCGAAATGACCACCCTTTTAACGGGAGTTGGTATGACGCGACACGCCGCCGACACCGATGTTCGACTGGCACCATCAGCCAGACCCACGAACGATATTCTTGAAGCAGCGGTGACTTTTTGTACTGAGGATGATGGTGTGGCTTCCGGCGATGACGCAACGCGATCACTCGAGGGTAATCTCGGGTGATTTTCGGACTCCTCAAGCCTCCCGGCTGTTGTGTGCCTCACAGAGGTAGAAGGTTTAGCCGAAATTTCCGATGGCAGCGAAGACGGGACTACTGGCGATGACGCTTCAAGAGCACCAACATCTAAGTCCGCTGCCTGTCCCCGTGACTCACTAGGCTTCCTGCGTGTAGCAGATCCCAGACCGAAAGAGGGTTCGGCCGAGAGCCGCGCCTTCATCAAGGAGTTCTGTTTCGGCCATCCGGAATCACATTCCTGATGCGCTTCTACCACGAGCGGGGACTGCACCGCCGTCTCTTCCACATCATCCTCCATTTCCTCCCGCAGGGTGTCAGCAAAATCCTCCAGCAGGTAGTCGTCCCATGTTATCTCATCCGCATCAACTTCTTCTATATCGGATTGACAAGCAGGCGCCGTCTCTTGCTCCGAGCGTGAAGAGTTCAGAGGTCTATTCCGCCGTGAATCTGAGCGCTCTTCACGTTCCTCCGTGTCCACCAGTGAAGGATGTGCCCCTTGCTTCTTGCGGTGCTTCTTGGAGCTCCCCGTCTCGCCTGCCATCGGAGGTTTTCCCATAGCTTTTTCCTTTGTCGAGACCGGAGCTTCTGGGTCCGGCTGGTCCTTCTTCAGACTTTTCCTTTTCCTTCGCCTGGGTGGAATACCTAGGACTCTCTTTTGTTCCTTCATAGTGTCAGGGTGCACAGGCTCTGATTTCATGTGGAACTTCCGGTTGAAAGGCATTTTGCGCAGGTTTCCGACGAGAACCTCCCGGTAGAGTTCCCGCAGCGCCGGAATCCTAGGCCCGACACGGCGTAAGAACTGAGCGGTTGGCATCGGCAGGCCCACCTTGTTTCTGATGTAAGAGTAGGCGCTCAGACTAACGCGACGCCGGATCTCCAGAGCCCGCCTGAGGTCCTCGACCGAAAACCTACTCCTCTGGCCCGTCTGCAGCGTGTGCAGTTGCCCGGGAGTGAACACCCGCAGCAGGCTTTCGTTCTTCTCCCTCTCGGCGTCCCGCTCGCGCGTCAGCCGCTTCAGGTTGACGATGGGGTTACTTGCTGGCTTTGTTTCAGCAGTCGGGTCGCTCTCTCGAGTGCCTCGCTCCAGCAAACGTCTGAACTTGTTCAGTTTCATTCGCAGGCCTCTCACCAATTTCTTGTTTTCGGCCCGCTCTTTCTTCAGCTGGCGCTCGCCAATCTTTACTGCCTTTTGGGCCTCCAAAAGCCACGCCTCCCTCACCAACAACTGCAGCTTCAGCCTCGATATCACGAGCCAGGCCTCCTGAGGTTTTAGCGGGCGCGTCAGATCGTCAGAAATTGGCTTTACATCTTCTCTCACTCGCTTCGACCACCCCGAACTGTTCCGAAGCGTAAGAAGTGGAGCTGGAGTAGCACCGCTTGTCGGGGACACGGCTTCCGGGTCGCCATTCTTGTGAACTTTCTCTCGCTTCCCGCTGTCAGAGTTCGGTGACAGGTTCTCCTAAAAGAGACAATGAAAGGAGTGCCCACGAAGAAAAAGCCAATACATGAATTCAGATCACTGAAGTGAATTTGTATTTCAATAACATTCGAACTCCGGCCAGCAGCTACCGGTTAATCTCAGCAGATGGCTCAGCGGAAAGCTCGCTACATAAACTCGACAGATTTTAACACTACCAGTTTACCGGAAAATCCGACAGATACGGTGAAAAAGGCGGCAGCACATGGCCGACAGGAAAAAAAAGCGTCAAAGCCCTTCGATTACAAAATGAATGAAAACACATCCCTTAAAAACGCTGCTTTAGCACATTCCACAGTGTACAGCGGAGGCTCTCAGCTGGTCCAGCTGCGCTCACCTTCTCCTCGAGAATCGCGGTGGCGGCCTCCAGCTGACGCAGCTTCTCCAGCCTCCTCCTCACCTCCTGCAGGTAGTCACCAAGGGCAAACCGTGGCAGCTCGAGGTGCAGAGACTTCCAGGGCTCCGGCCCCTGTTCCGGCTCCGGCTCCGGAGCGCTCGGTGGTTCGCAGACTGGGCTTGGAGCCGCGGGCGTGACCGCAGTCCTGTCTTCTCGTACCGCTGAGGTCTTCTCCTTCCCCTCCACCAGGCGCAGAGCAGCGGCCGTCGCTTCGTTATACGGCAACGGCACGGCGCTGCGGACGATTAGATCGGACGGAGCCACCGTTTCAGAGTCGCCTTTCAGTTCGCCGAAGCAGGTGTTTTCCGCCATGGCTCGACTGAAGATGTTCGACTCATCCAGATCCCCCCGGCTCATAGGGCTGGTGGCGTCGAACAGGGTGGGCACGGCGTGTTCCAGCAGTTTGCCGGAGAAGGGATACATCTGCATCCGGTCGAAGTGAGCCGAGCACAGCAGACACTTCTCCTTCAGCTCCAACTGGGAGACGTCCATCAAGCCAGCCCGCCGACAGGCGGCCACCCAAAGCTTGCATCTGCCGGTAGGCAAAAACGCAGTCAAGTAACAATTTTCGCGTGTTTCGTGTTTACATTCAGGTGAGTGATGAGAGAAAACCGTCCATTGGGTATGAAGCACGGTATCTAAGCCAGCAAAAGAGGACTCAGCTACAGTGTGGGAATGGCGGTAGAACTGACCGAGCAACAGCATCATAAAGACGCTCATCAGCATACTCATCATCTCAACAGCGCCTCACCCTAAACATTGCAACATCAAAGATACATATTACTTGATATAATTCCAGCATGCCATGTGCAGCACACTGGCGGACACACTTCTTCACCTTTCTGACGGCTTAAGCTATTCAGCAGTAAGCTCGGGTTGCTCTTATATAAATTACAATGAGACGATTTCAAATCAAAGTGAATTAAAATCAAATCAAACGATCCAAATTCAAATAATATCACTTTAATATACAATATTGCTACATATCCCCAACTCTTTGATCTGTTACTGAGTCATGCCAACCACCGGCGCGAAGCTTGCTACACATTCGAGCGATCTTTACCTGCATTCTATCTACACATTATTTTAAGGCGGCGTGTTTTCTGCTAGGGGTGTGCGGAGCACATTTAACCCTCCCCCACCGGGGGCCATCGATGGCCCCCCCAAGGTTTTTCCGGGATAGCAGAAAAACGACGAGGCGCAGCACCGCAGTTGAGGGCTCTACCTCCACTGCATCATTTTCCCATCATCCCTGAAATTTTTACCCCGGGTCACCCAAGGTCAGGTCACAAGACGAGGTCAACCAAGGTCACCTCACTTCACCTTTAGAGCTCTGTAAGAGCTACATTTCAAAGTCGATCGATTTGAAACTTCCTACACTTCATGACCCCTCCAGGGTCTACAAGGTGTATATCCGGGATTTTTCGATTTCGTGCCCTGAGGTCAGGTCACGAGGCGACCTCTCCCATTGACAAAGCATGGGAAAAGCTATTTCATGATATAAAAGCCACAAAAATGATTGCAAATACTCAGACTGCTCAGAACAACGTTTTTGGACACCCTTTCACGGATCCCAGGGGTCATATTTGCCCTTTGACTTTTCCAAGGTCATCCAAGGTCACCAGAGGTCAAAAAGAGTATTTTGAAAATAACTTTTGACCTAATTGAGCTAGAGCGGTGAAACAAACACCATCGTGTTTGTCTCGTCACTGGCTTTCATTTGATATACGGCAAGGTCACTTTTGACCTTTCGTGACCTCAGGTCATATTAGGTCACGAGGTGACCTCTGGCGGTCAAACCACTAGCGGGAGGTCTTTACGTTCCACATAGCGGAAAAGTACTGGCAATTTGCTATCAAATGTACTTTACCAGGCCTCAATAGCTCTAATGACATAAGAGTTATGCCCAGTTTGCTTAATCATTGCATATTTGAGTGAAAATAGCCGATCTAGACCTAATTTGACCTCTGGAGGTCAAACCATTGACCTGAGCACTAAAACATGCGAAGTAATTTCTTACTGAATTCAAGCGAGCTTTCATTGCACTTTGCAGATTTGCGCTAACGCCCATATTTTCGGAGTTAGAGGGGGCCATCGATGGCCCCCCGGTGGGGCGAAGGTGGCACCGGACCCCGGTGGGGCGCGGGTTAAGGAACAGTAATGCATGAGTGTTGCTACTACTTTTATTTCACTTTGGCTAATTTTTTTACATTCATAGCAGATTTCTTATCTGAAAACTACATATTCTAAATTGAGGCTGTTTAATCCCAATAACTGGAATTTTTCAATTCAATGTGTTTAAATTTGAGTAAATTTCTTCAAGCATGCCAACGATGGTTCCTGAGTACATACATAGATGTACATTGAGTACAAATCCGTAAGTGAGCCGTATCCCCACTGTCAGTTTTTTTGTTGATGTTCTCATGTTTCCTAATATTTCAATGATAAATTATTCCCAAAACTGTTTGGATCAGGTCTCTTCATGCACACACTAGGCACGATACTCGCCTATCACGAGTTCGTTTATCCAGGACTGTACCACCGTGCGTTCCTACATCCGGCTAATTCGACTACTAAAAGAATTGCCCACCTTTCGGGATCCCTGGGGAAGGAGTAGAACAGCCGATAAGGACACGAGAGCTTGGAGGCTCCGCAGTTGGGCGCGCAGCACACGGCCGAGGTCTTCTGGGGCCGCTTCAGCTTAGTCGCCTGCGGGGAGGCGTAGGAGCGCACGTCTCAGATACACGGGCAACACACAAGGGATGGAAACAACAACATTGGAATGTCGCAGAGATGGCACGAAATGCCGTACCAGATGACGTACCAGACCATAAGAAACACAATGGGTCACAATGTTCGCTTCTATCTGTGTTGCGTGATGTATACTTTTACACGTTTAGATAGATTTATGTTTCAGACCTGCCATGCTTCTGTATGGTGGCCTGGCGAAAACGGACAATGCTTTTACTCAAAACGATAGGTTGGATCGAGCTCAAAGCTTTATTAATACCCGCTCCCAGCCCGTACACATTGCTCAATTAGTGAGCATTTACAGCTTAATTCAATACCCCAGATCACCACATTTAAATTTATGCACAAACCGGGGACAAAATGTTTGTATGCAACGGTCAACCCGTTGCAAAATGCCGTAATTGGTGCCCAAAACTGACTACAGCTGAGAGAGCTGGCAAAGAACTTTGGCTGGAAAGGTACCAAACGTTACAAATCATGCAAGCAACAGGAAGTATTTCAAAATACACAGTGCTCCAGATCGCGACACCACGAATTCCACTCCGGTCTGGCTCCTTTGGACTTCAAGCGTTCGTAGCCCGCTTGTGGCCCGTAGCTCAGAATATAGGACAGCTCCCAGACCTCCTGGTAATTTTACCAACAGTGCAAACTTAGTCCACGGGACAGACTGGGAGATACGAAGACAGTCAACAAGCCACGTTGAAAAGGCGCACCTGCCGCTCATGACCACTGGACCCGCTCACCTGTTTGGGAGGATTACTGAGTGAGGGGTGGGATGACGCACCAGGCTTCTGGCCAGGCGGAGCGCTGCAGTCCTGCAGCTGGGGCTCGGGGAACGCCGTGCCTACGGAAAACAACACCGTGGAGCTCTCACACCGGACGAAGGTAGCTCCTGAATGAACATTTTCTCATCGAGTAGTTTCTGCGCTGATGAGTTTTAAAATAGGTAGAAATCATACAGAACAATAACAACATGTCGGTACACGGAGTAACCATTTACAGTGCGTATTGCAGCAAACAAATTTATAATGTATATGCGAGCTCCATGCCAACGAAGGTTGGGATTTATGATTGCAAAAAATACGCTTCCAAATAATGCGTCACATCTGCAGGGAGAGTTGTTTACCTCCTAGAAATGGGAATTAACTTATTCTCATATATACATTAAACATGTCAATATGAAAAACTGATCCTCATCATGAAATATTCACCTAATATTAGGCATTCCTATGCAGAATATGACACACCCACGATGCTCCACAAAAACACAACTAAAATCCATTGGCGCATCCAGGAGCAACTTTGGAGGGGGCCAAACTAACGTTGGGAGGAGCTGTTGAGAAAAATCGCGAAAATATAGCATTCTTTAAGAAAAATCTTCCCGAAACAATGGAAACAAGCCCACGTTGTTCCGATATTTAAGAAGGGTTCTCCATATGACCCCGGTAACTACCGCAGCATTTCACTCATCCCGCTCTTCGGAAAGGTATTAGAGCGTATTGTTTGTATCCAATTACAGCAACATGTCAAACCTGTCTTGTCAAGCAACCAGCATGGGTTCATGACAGGGCGATCCTGCGCCTCCAACCTGGCTTCACTCCTGAGCTCTGCCTGGAATTCTATTTCTCTCGGCCAGCAAACTGACTGTATCTACACTGACTATTCGGCTGCTTTTCAAAGTGTAAATCACGCTCTTCTGACCTACAAACTTGAAAAAGTATACAATATTTATGGACCGGCATTAAAATGGTTCTCTTCCTAGCTCCAAAACCGACAGCAGCGAGTTGTTCTAAATGGGAAGTGCTCGGAGTGGTGCCAGGTTACCAGTGGTACCCCTGAAGGGGGATTGATTTCACCCTTGCTTTTTGCTATTTTTGTCAACGACCTGCCCAGCGAAATTGTAGACTCCCAATGCCTGATGTTTGCAGATGACGTTAAATTGTACCGAAAGGTGGCCTGTGAAGTGGATGCCGCTCTCTTGCAGGCAGACCTGCAGAGGCTTTGTGATTGGTCTGCCCGTTGGAAGCTGCATCTGAATGCTGTCAAGTGATAAATACTTTAGAATGACACTGAGAACCAAGCCAATTCACTCTATTTACACGGTGAATAATATTGAATTATAATATGTCGAACAAATGCGTGATCTGGGAGTCATGCTGGACTCAAAACTCAATTTTTCAGCGCACGTGGACAACATTGTGAAGAAGGCAAATAGATCACTGGGATTTCTTATCAGAGCTTATCAGACGGCTGGACTGGTGCGCCGTAGTCTGAATAGGTCGGCCGTTCTCACGTCATACTATGCACATGTCAGATCGCTGCTGGAATACTGTTGTGTTGCGTGGGGCGGTGCGGCAAACAGCCACATGATTAGAGTTGAGCGCATCCAGCATAAGTTTTTACTCTGGCTGAACGCGCACTCCGACCATAGGTCCCAGTCTTTTAGATATACTGACTTACTCGATCATTTTAGAATGACTTCCATTTCGTCTCGTAGAGTGCAGCATGACATTTTATTCGCACGTAATGTACTGCGATGTAGGATTGATTCCCCATGCCTGCTCCAAGTATTCGCGCTATCAGTACCCGCCAGAGTAACGCGTCAGCGAATGCTCATGCATGTGCAGCACTCTCGTGTTGACACTGTTAAGAATGGATTGTTCAGTCGACTACCAGTGGCCATGAACAAGTTTTTAGTAGCGTTTCCTGATAGTGATGTTTTTAATGACTCTTTTAGTCAGTTCAAATCATCAGTAAGCACATATGTAGCCAGTTTAGATCCCATCATGTGAATGCCAATATACCTATGTCTGGTGTGTACGGGTCGGTAGTCAGCTCAATGATGCATTGTTTTTACTATTTTTACTATGATTAGGCGTATTCGCCGTTTTATCGTACTCACTTATTGAGCTATTTTTTTAAGTTCCATTTTCATGTTTTATTGTCTATATTTACATGTTTTACTGTACGACTTTGTCCATAATTGGGATCACCCGTGGACAATATGTATAATAAACTGAAACTGAAACTGAAAAACGGTTACAATTTGGCCCTTTGAGGCGGCAAACGATACTATTTTAGGCTTCGGAGGGGGTCACAGCCCCTTTGGCTCCGCTTGGATCCGCCAGTGCCAAAACCACAAAGAAGCTCAGGGGCTTTACGAAACATGTAAATAGGAAATTGTATGGGTAATAATGTATTACTAATAAACACATCCAACGACATCACGACGCATTAACTACTGAAGTCACACTAGTCTCGTATTGCGTTCTCAGCTCTCGGCTCCCTTAGAAGGGTATATTGGGAATCAGGAAGTCCTGATTTAGCACTCCCGCCCGGGGCTTGACCCCGGGTCAGCGGTGTGGAGGCCCGGCGTGCTACAGCCGGGCCTCCACATCCTATTAAAACCATAAAATATATAATATATTGTTATGTGCAGCGTGTATTACATCATGTGAATCGCATTTAAGTATTGTCACGTGTTTTTCATGTCAAGTCCCATCAGTTCTAAGCCTTCTCATATTTGATGTGACCGAATGTGTACCAAAGTGGCATCAAACTCATGCCATAGCCTGAAGGACCCTAATTGTGCTGGGGGAATAACCGAATTTTCTCGAGGGATGTATTTATGTGATTTTGTAGGTCTTATTTGGTTAACTTGAGCTGTAACTTGGTGCCCAAGGCCCGTTGCTCATTTAACTGTATAAGTGAAATGAAATTAGTGAAATGAAAGTCACATTAAACCAAGGTGTCACATAGCCGCTGCCCTTGGTCAAAATATTCATGTTATACAAACAACAGAAAAACAAATCCAACGAGGGATTGTCTGTGGAACGCTTACCTGCACTGCTCGCCGAAGATGCTGCATCGGTAGCCAATGACTCCTCGAGAAGCACCTTCCGAAATCGCTTGGGGGTCGATCTCTCACCACCTGGAGAGAGAGAAACACGTGCAGTCAACTCTCACGTGATCTCTTCACCCCGCACATAGTGTCCGGCCTACTATCACTAGTCAACTCTAGTGTGATCTCTTCACCCCGCACATAGTGTCCGGCCTACTGTCACTAGTCAACTCTCACGTGATCTCTTCACCCCGCACATAGTGTCCGGCCTACTATCACTAGTCAACTCTAGTGTGATCTCTTCACCCCGCACATAGTGTCCGGCCTACTGTCACTAGTCAACTCTCACGTGATCTCTTCACCCCGCACATAGTGTCCGGCCTACTATCACTAGTCAACTCTCGTGTGATCTCTTCACCCCGCACATAGTGTCCGGCCTATTTGTATTTGTATTTATCGAACATTTCCACTTAATCACAGTGACTCTTCGAATGTCGTCGCTATGAAGATGATAATCAGAATGCTATAGAAGGATATGGTGTAGGATAAGGATGTTTGAGAGTGAGGATTAGGATAAGGAACACCCAGGGCGAGGCAGCGCAGCCACACCGGCGCAGATGCTCTCAGCCCCGGGTGAGGTAAGGATGGATGGAGAAGGGAAGCACCGGTGACAATAAACCAAAATAAATACCAAGAAGATGATGATGCTGAATGTTCGGTTAAAAATTTTTCTTAGAGGCCACTCCACATATCGTGTAGTTGCTCTGCGACTACAATTGTTCCAATGCGTGCTCCTTGAGTATTTCTGTTTTCTTTTAAAATATTGTCTTCAAGTTACACATCACTTTTTGAGTGTTCCCCTATTAATCTTGTCTTCAAGTTGTATGTATTTTGTCACGTCTTCAAGTTGTACTATCACTAGTCAACTCTCATATGATCGCCTTATCCCGCACACAGTGTCTTTTATCACTAGCCAACTCTCACGTGATCTCTTCACCCCGCACACAGTGTCCAGCCTACTATCACTAGTCAACTCTCACGTGATCTCTTCACCCCGCACACAGTGTCCGGCCTACTATCACTAGTCAACTCTCACGTGATCTCTTCACCGCGCACATAGTGTCCAGCCTACTATCACTAGTCAACTCTCGTGTGATCTCTTCACCCCGCACACAGTGTCCGGCCTACTATCACTAGTCAACTCTCACGTGATCTCTTCACCCCGCACACAGTGTCCGGCCTACTATCACTAGTCAACTCTCACGTGATCTCTTCACCCCGCACATAGTGTCCAGCCTACTATCACTAGTCAACTCTCGTGTGATCTCTTCACCCCGCACATAGTGTCCAGCCTACTATCACTAGTCAACTCTCACGTGATCTCTTCACCCCGCACACAGTGTCCGGCCTACTATCACTAGTCAACTCTCACGTGATCTCTTCACCCCGCACATAGTGTCCAGCCTACTATCACTAGTCAACTCTCGTGTGATCTCTTCACCCCGCACACAGTGTCCGGCCTACTATCACTAGTCAACTCTCACGTGATCTCTTCACCCCGCACACAGTGTCCGGCCTACTATCACTAGTCAACTCTCACGTGATCTCTTCACCCCGCACACAGTGTCCGGCCTACTATCACTAGTCAACTCTCGTGTGATCTCTTCACCCCGCACATAGTGTCCAGCCTACTATCACTAGTCAACTGTCGTGTGATCTCTTCACCCCGCACACAGTGTCCGGCCTACTATCACTAGTCAGCTCTCACGTGATCTCTTCACCCCGCACATAGTGTCCGGCCTACTGTCGCTACACCTCCACGACAAGCGGCGCTCTCACCTTGTTCAGCTGAAGCTCGCTTCACCCCTCCCTTCTGCGCGCGCCCCCGTCGGCGCCGCTTCACCACGTGGGGCTTCGGAGGCCGACGGAAGTCGAACACTGTCGGCTCGGCATTCTTCCGTAAGCGCTTGCTGCTGCCCTCGGCGTACTGGCCCGGCTCAAAGTGCTTCGAGCACAACTTTACGCATTCAGACAGGTACGCAGGCGACTTATCCATGAGGTCCGCTCTCCTCGTGAGCTGTAGCCATCTCTTCGATCTGAAAGAAAGGCGCAAAGTTTATACAGCCTTCAGACTAAATAATCAGCACATACGACCAGTCCTGAAGAAATCTTAAGACACATCACCACTAAATGGGATTTAATAACAGTCCTGATGGGTTGAAGAACCCTCTTGAATAAAGCTTTGCTTTTCCCAGAACTAATCATTTGCAAAGAAAGCAATGGTGGATACTAAGACGAAGTCCTGGAATATTTTCCCCCGTGGCACGTACAAAAAGGGCATCATTGAGGCTTGTCCGTATACGACAATAATAAAATATGCATCGCAAAAACGACAACACATGTGGCGGGGCAAATCGGCCGGAAATACACGTATTAGGTGTGGTACATGTAAGGAGATATAAAACAAGCATAGTCCCTGTATGATATATTAAATATCTATTAATCAAAGTTATTGACTGACGCATTCGAATTTTCTAATGACCTCAAAATGAGCTATTACAGGCCAGAGAAGGGAGTGTTTCATTTTTCCCGCTATGCAGTTCAAGAATACAGGATATTGAGTGTTTGATGACGATTTGAGTGATACACGCATTATCTGCAGAAGTTATGAAAATTATTAGCCCAACAGCACTAACACATTTTTACGTCCATCTCCATCCCATACCCCTAGTGCAAATTTGCAACTTTAGCACACAAGTGCTAAGCGTAAGCATGTTTGAGAATAGAATTTGAAGGCAGTGAGGCATTCATATTTCGCAGTTTAAGAAAGACAAATTTCAGTTGTATCCACCAAAAAGGGTTATTTCCATAAAAAGCTGACTGGGGGAGGAGGCTATGTGACTAGCATTAAGTCTGCTCACTGAAATTTCAAACTTGTTATCATAAGTGGAAATAATCAACAAACAGCCTTGAAATATTTTGGACCATAAACCCTTCCGTTGTCAAAACTGTGGGTAAAATAAAAACAGCAATTAGATCGCACAATATCATCAGAATCCAGGGCTCAATAAGACAGTGATGCAAACATACCTGTCGGGATCTGATGGGAAACAATGAAATATCCGCTCTGGATTGGACTTCTTCGAAGCCGAGCAATTGATTGCACCGCAGTGACCCGACATGGTTTCACTGGGTTGGGCTGTCCAATAACTGCACCTGAAAGACAAATAAGACATTAAGGAGAGTTCCACAGCAATTTTTTACACATTCAAAACAGCAGTTTTGAACAGGTGGCATAATATATGATGATGAAATACAGAGGTGGGCGGTCCACTACTTTAGTCCGCTACTCCGCTACTGCGCAACTTGCGGACTCTCTAAATGGTAGCGGAGTAGCGGTAGCGACTTCTCTACCAAAAAACTAGCGGAGTAGCGGGTAGCGGACTCTAGAAAATTAAAAGCGCTACCGCTACCAGCAGCTTTTAAGCGTATCCTAAATTCAAAATATTAGGCACGCAAAACAAGGTCTATGCCAACGAGGGGATTCATGTGTGAGTTTGGAGTAGAAACGTCCTCAAAAGTAGCATAGTCAATTGATTTACAGAGGCTGTAATGGAGGCCAACATGGTGAAAGAGTAAATATATATCAAGCAAGTCCTCTGAAGGCCATTGACTTCGTGGCCTCAGTATATTTTTTTGTTGTTTAACCCTCGCCCCACTGGGAGCCATCGATGCCCCCTAAGGTTTTTTTCGAGATAGCAGAAAAACGACGAAACGAAGCACCGTGGTTGAGGGCTCTATCTCTCACCTCATCATTTTTCCACCATCCCTGAAAATTTTTATTCCAGGTCACCCAAGATCAGGTCACCAGGCGAGGTCAGCCAAGGTCACCTCACTTCAACTTTGAAGCTCTATAAGAGCTACATTTCTAGGTTAATCGATTTGAAACTTGCTACACTTCATGACCCTTCCAGGGTCTACAACGTGTATAGCTGGGATTTATCTATTTCGTGACCTGAGATCAGGTCACGAGGCGACCTCTCCCATTGGAAAAGCATGGGGAAAAGCTGTCTCATGATCTAAAAGCCACAAAAATTATTGCAAATACTCAGACTGCTCAGAACAGCGTTTTTGGACCCCCTTTCACGGATCCCAGAGGTCATATTTGCCCTTTGACTTTTCAAGGTCATCCAAGGTCACCAGGGGTCAAAAACAGTATTTTGACAGCAATTTTTGACCTAATTAAGCTAGAGCGCTGAAACAAACACCATCGTGTTGGCCTTCTCCCTGGCTTTCATTTGATATACAACAAGGTCACTTTCTGATCTTTCGTGACCTCAGGTCATATTAGGTCACGAGGTGACCTCTGGAGTTCAAACCACTGGCGGGAGGTCCAACGAAAAGAGAAGATTGTGTGAATGATTGTGTTGGTGCATGCTTTAGGCATGGAGTGAACTTTGGCTCTAATATACAAATAAAAGTTGGCTGTCTGTGGAATTTATTTAGATCGACCTGGACATTTTCGGAGTAGCGCTTTGGTAGCGCTTTATACTAAGAAGTAGCGGTAGCGGAGTAGCGGAGTAGCGGGTAGCGCTTTCGTGTTTTCAAAAAAGTAAGCGGAGTAGCGGTAGCGGTTTCACGTTACCAAGGTAGCGGAAGTAGCGGTAGCGGTTTAAAGAAATTGGTAGCGGCGCCCACCTCTGATGAAATATCATTGAAGTAAAAGAGTGATTTACCTTTCAGGTATATTAGCCTTTATCTAACTCATTTCGACAGCATCTGAAACAGATGGTGTGGCAATATTACCCGCATGCAAGCCTGGCGTGTAGCACAATAGCACTCCCAACATGCAACAGTGCCAGATGTGGAGCGGGTACCCATCAAACGAGCATTTACAAGCCATGCATTTACACACCCCAATATATGCAAGCCAAGCACAGAAACACACAGATTACCACATTCTCCCATACCTCAGAAGTATGCATAAGCACATTACCTTTAGTGCCTCAGCAATGAGCTCAAGTGAGCCTTTCCGCAGCACTGGGCGCAGCTAGATGGGTTAAGCCCTGTTAGACTTGACAAGCACGTACAAAACAAAACATCAGAATGTGAAATTATCCACTCACCTCCTGACACATATACTAAACATCTTAACATGTGAGATCGATCTTCTCTCACGACACGGTTTATGCTTATGCTACATTTCGTAATCACGATAACGATCCGGCAAACGAGTGATCCTTGTGGAGCGTCTTAACATAGGAACAGGCTCCGGGATAGACTCTGATGGTGGCTGACGTGTATTGGCTAAAACATCAGTGTGTTGCGCCAATGACTCAGATGAATCAACTGCTGAGTTTTTATTGTCTGGCAGAGGCTCAACTACGCTGTGTGGAGCCCCTGAGTCGAGCGGATTGTCTGGTGGCGATACCAGGGCCTCGCTCGCATCAGTACTTCCTCGCGGGGCCAGGTGTCTAACGGAGACGGTAGTCTCTCGCCCGTCAGCCAAGCGAACATGAGCATATTGTGGGTTTGCCTCCAGAAGCTCAACCTCATCAACAAATGGATCATATTTACTACCACGGACGTGTCTCTTCATAAGCACTGTCCCGGGGAGCGTCAGCCAGGTCGGGACAGAGTGGCCGCTGGTCGAACGACGCTGATACTGAAAAACACGCTCGTGCGGAGTTGCATTGGTTAATGTGCAAAGAAGACTTCGGATCGAATGTAGTGCATCTGGGAGAACCGACTCTCACTGTGAGACATCCAGACCTCGTGATCGCAGAGCCATGGAAATGGCTCTCCATATAGTGCCATTATACCGCTCCACCTGACCGTTCCCTTGAGGATTAAACGCAGTGGTGCGACTGCATGATATTCCACGAGTATGGAGAAACTTCTTCGGCTCCTCCGACATGAACGACGAAACCCTATCGGAGTGAATGTATGCTGGCATCCCAAATATGGCAAAGAGTCTACTCAAGCAGTCAATAACGGTACTGGAAGTCATGTCTAAGCATGGGAACGCGAACGGGAATCTCGAAAACTCGTCCACAATGACTAGCAAAAACGTTTCTTTGATGTCGAAGGCAGAGGTCCCATGAAATCAATGTTAAGTCTTTCAAAAGGTTGGGTAGCTTTAATCAACCTTCCCGGAGACGATGTATGAAACTGAGGTTTCATCTCAGCACACACCGGACATGACAAAGTCATACTTCTGATATCATCTACAGAGTAGGGTAGATTTCTGCATCTAACAAAATGCGTCATCCTAGTTACGCCAGGGTGACATAGAGAGGCGTGGAGATCTCTCAGGGTTGTCATATCCACGGAAGCACAACAGTGTCGAGACAGTGCATCCGCTGCAGCGTTCTCTCGGCCAGGACGATACACGATATCATACGAAAAACATGAGAGTTCTATGCGCCACCGCATGATCTTGTCATTTTTTATTTTGCCCGCCTATTTTCCGTCAAACATGAAGGAAACAGATTTCTGATCAGTGATCAACTGGAAGTGGCGTCCCAGCAGCAGATGTCTCCACTTCCGTAGAGCCTCCACTATTGCGTACGCCTCCTTTTCCACTGAGGAGTGTCGACATTCAGCAGCCGACAATGTGCGTGAGAAGAACGCTACGGGACGACCATTCTGACTGAGCGTGGCTGCAATGGCATGGTCTGAAGCGTCTGTCTCTACAAAAACTGGGCGGTGTCGTCAATCGAGCAAATAACAGCTTTGGCAATGTCATTCTTCAAGTTTTGGAACGCATCCATGGCTGGCTGATCAAGTGGAAATGTGCCGTGCTCAACCAGTGGCCGTATTTTCTCTGAGAAACCGGCTATCCAGCGGCTATAATGTGAGAACATGTCCATGACACGCCGGAGAGAGGCTGTATCATGCGGGGCTGGAGGGTCCATGAGGGGCTTCAGCCTGTGTCAGGGTCAGGTTTGATGGTGCCGTTAGCTATGCTGTAATCCAGTAGGTCCACTGATTCAGCACCGTAAGTACACTTGTCCTGGTTTAGCGTTAAACCGTAGCGCTTTGCAGTAGCAAGGAAGCGCTCTAGATTCTCATCGTGTTCTGCCTTCGTTTTACCGCAGACCGTTACGTTGTCGACATAGGCAAATGTGTCTTTCAGATCATCGTCCTTGATGATAGCATCGATTGCCCTTTGGAAGGCAACAACACCATTGGTCACCCCAAACGGTATCCTACAAAACTGATACAGTTTATCGTCAGCCTCGAATGCTGTGTATGGTTTTTCTTCCTCTTTTATGGAAATTTAATGATAAGCACTCTTCAGATCCAGAGTACTGAACACTCTATAACCCACGATCTTCTGCACCTGCTCGTCTATATTAGGCAGCGGATACGGATCCAACAGAGTAAAGCGATTCACTGTCTGTGAATAGTCTATGACCATACGCTTTTTGTGGTTTTCGTTGGCCGTGACCAGCACCTGGGCTCGCCATGGGGAGTTGCTAGGCTCTATTATGCCGTCTGCCAGCAATCTGTCTGTCTCTGTAGGGATGAACTGTTCATCCGGTTTGGAATGCCGTCGTGATTTGACAGCGATAGGCCTACAGTCAGGGGATAGGTTTGTGAATAAGGAAGGTGGGGACACCTTCATCGCAGTCAAGCCACAAACTGTAAGAGACGGTCGAGGTCCACCGAAGGGGATTTCTACAGTGGAGTGTTCATCAAGGACATCATGGCCAAGAATGACGTCAGCGCACAAATCACGCAGAACAGTGAGCTTCACGTTGTTATACAAATGATCAGACACAGTAATGTCCACCACACAACAGCCTTGTACAGTCGAGCTCAATGCGGTTGAAGCCATCGAGACTGCACCATCAGCTGGAAACAGCTTCCAGTTAAGAGATGCCACAAGGTTATGATTAACGAAACTCTTTGAGCTGCCCGTATCCACCAAGGCACTTATATTCTCTCCATTCATCTTGGCTACCATGACTGCTTTAGAGAGGCAGCCAGGTGAGGCAGCCGATGTCACAGCCAATGAGGATGCATCTGTTGTAGCAGCTAGAGTGGGTGCTGCAGCTGAGGTTACCTTTGAGTCTCGATTAGCTGATCTACATACTTTCATGAAGTGTCCGAGCTTACCACATACACTGCACTTCGCATCTCTTGCAGGGCACTTGAATCTTGGGTGTCTAGCATACCCACAGAAGTAGCATTTTGAGGTTGAAGTGGACGATGGTGCTGCTGCAACAGCAGCGGCTGGCTCAGTCAGCTTGAAAACTGGCTGTTCTGGAGGAAATCAGTGTCCGTTGCAGTGGGTAGCCTGGTTGAAGCGTTGACTGTGAAAACAGGCCGAGTATAAGACTCTGCATGCTTCTGTGCTGCATCTAGAGATCGTGCCTGCTCGAATGCTGCTTGGAGGTCTAATGTCTTGTTCTCGAGCAGACGTTGACGGATGGCAGATGAGTGCAGACCATTAATGAACGCATCCCAAATATGATCATTCCGGTTCTGGTCTGCTGAGACTGCCTGAAATTCACAGTCTTTGCTAAGCAGTTTCAGGCTTGACAAGAAGTTATCTAGGGTCTCGCCGGGTTCCTGCTTTCGTGTTGGAAGTAAGTGTCACACAAATGTCACTCTTGGGCTTTACATACAGTGTTTGCAGAGTTTTCATGGCCTCCTCATATGTGGCACAGTCCACTATGTATTGATACACTGTTGGTGACACATGGTTGATGAGCGTATTCAGTTTGTTTGGTTCATGCACACTGATCTCTGTTAGGAAGTTTGAGAAAGTCCTCTCCCAATGGCGCCATTGTTGTGTTGCATTGCTGGAGTTAGGATCAGCATCAAAACTTTCTGGCTTCATGAACTTATCCATTCTTTAATGGTTGTAGATGTGAATGTCCAAGAAGATATATCAGTTAGATAAATTGAAGTAAAAGAGTGATTTGCCTTTCAGGTATATTAGGCTTTATCTAACTCATTTTGACAGCATCTGAAACAGATGGTGTGGCCTGGCGTGTAGCACAATAGCACTCCCAACATGCAACAGTGCCAGATGTGGAGCGGGCACCCATCAAACGAGCATTTACAAGCCATGCATTTACACACCCCAATATATGCAAGACAAGCACAGAAAGACACAGATTACCACAATCATATCCATAACACTCCCACAAATGGACCAGAAAATAAGCATAACGGTTCACTGGCCAATTCAGGGGGAATACGATATCTCTTTCATTAGACTAAGACCTCAGGGCTAGGCATTTCCATTTATGGAACAAGCATTCCCAAATATGGGTCAATATTCCCATTATTGGGAATGTAGCTATTCTTGAGAACGCTGACCACAGTTTCCCCCACTGACAAGCCACAAAACTTGTTCCGCAACTGTAAAGCCTTGACTGCCCAGAAAGGCTGAGATGACTTAAACTTCCATCATTGCTGTACAGAAGGCAAAGGGGGGACATGATCCTAATGTACAAGCTGATGCATGGAAATCTCGGAATATGTAAAGAAGTTATTCCAGGATCCACAAGTCGCAACCACGAGAGGACACTGCTTCAAGATTACCAAGCCTCTTGCTGTCTCCAGAATCCGGAGGAACCACTTCGCTCTCTGTGCCGTCACACACTGGAACAGCCTTCAAGTTTGGGTAGTAGAAGCAGCGAGCACCAATGTCTTCAAGACTTATATTGATAAGCATTGGGTGGTGTCCTTGTACGAGACCCCCAGCTCAAGCTAGATCACTGAATTGTTGTGGAATGGAGTATGACACACAGGCACCCCTAAGACCCGCATGATCTTATCTTATCTAATGCGGCTCGTCTGGCCTGCTGCCGTACTTTGCACACTGGGGGAAATACGTAGCACCTATTATACCATACATTGACATTGGCATTGACATTGACATGGCAAGGGATAATAGATATGAAAATTGTATCAATGTGTTGAATTTTAATATATTCATATTTCTAAACACAATTCAATTTTCATCTCGAAAACCTCCTCCAATACGGAACGAACAAATATAGGTACCTACTGGTCTTTTTCAAAATGGGGGAGCACACTTTCATCAAAAATTGTCAAGCAGTGGTCTGTGATCAGACAAAACCAGTAGCAAAAATAACTCTTCTGATTCGTGCAATGCCGGCGCCTCAATAGCCGTTTTCACAACGTGAATAAATTGAAATCAACCTTGGGAGACTTTTGGTAGTTTTTTTTTAACATTTCCCAAGCCAAAAAAAACGGCATTCATTTCAGTGAAACTATAGAAGTTAGAGAAATATGCTTACCCAAAATTGAAAGCAATGACCCTAAATATCTTGATTCTGAGCTTTTCCTGGCATTAAATTCCATAAATAAATCTAAATTAATGGATATATATTTTAGAAATATCCCAAGATCTTGGGGGTCTTTTTGAAAAAAACCGACCTCCGGGGTCGGTTTTTTCAAAAGTCTCCCAAGCCTCTAGATCCGGTCTTTTCGGTCTCCAGATTTGTCTGGAGGGATTTTTCAAAGGCTTCCATATGCAGAAGCGAATTTTGAGGTCGGCTACTTAGGCACGAGATGCCAGCTTGACGTCACTAACTACGTCATGGCCAAGAACCAATCACCGGACAGTTTTATGAGAGCAGCATGGCCGCGCTCAAGGCCCTAGAGAGAGGCCGCGTTCGGGAAACTTGGGCGATAATGACGCAACGCCAAGTTTGTTCTCTAATGAATGTTTACTCACGGTATGTGAGCTACGATCGTTATGTTACATGTATTTTAGGAACAAAAGTTGAATATTTGATTGAAATTATTTTATCGTTACCAATTTCTTGCCGCAGTCAGGCAGATACAGTCAGGATAGTCAGGTTCCTATCATACAGATTGGGGTCAATTAAAGGGGCAGGTGCCCCTCCGATCGGCCATATGCGCCTTTGGATCATAGGCGGATCCAGGATGGCCGATTGGGGGTACCTTTACGGGTTGGCGCCATCCGGACCAGGGGGGCGCCACTTTTGACCAGAAAAAACCTATGAGGTGGGCACCAAATAATCCCATCGGTGGACGCCGATTCTCACATTCTGGGGGAACCGAAATTTTAGGGGGCACCGTGACCATTTCAGGGGGTGCAGAGAGTCAATCGGAGGGGCACGTGCCCCACCCCTGGATCTGCCTATGCATGGGCACCGAAAGCGGGGGACGGGGGACGCGTCCCCCTGTTTGCCAACCAGGGGGACGTCCCCCAAATTTTTGGGTCAATGGCCATTAATGCTGTCAGTTACCGAATATGCTCAAAATTAGCCTCCCCGGTCAGCACCAGCCCGGGTCTGTCCCCCCTGCGAAAATTCCGTGGCGGTGCCCCTGCCTATGCCCCTGGATGGTTGCGGCGCCGCCTGAAGGGTTGATGGCGCCCCCTGAAATGTGGCTTCCCACCCTTTCTCCAAGGATGCGAAAATCAGAGGTCAGAAAAAGTAATTTGGTTCCCCCACGCAGACCAGTTGATGCCCCAAGATGAAAGGAACGTTCCCCAGAGGCGGTTATCTGGCAATTATAGCTTGTGGAGCAGAAGCCTGAGCACATAGCCTTTATTTGTCAGATTCAGGTCATAAAAGTTTAGTACTTATTAGGGGATATTGTTCAAAATTAGCCTAGATGGTCTTCAGGCTATGAAATTTTTTCAGGTGTAAAACAATCCAAAATTGTTTAACACTTTTAAATTCTTGGGGGTTAAACTATTTCTCTCTATATAAATATTCTCAAGTAACATGGGACACTGATTCCAATGAACAAAGGAAATTTAAAATTTGTAGGCAATTTCAAAAGTTATGGGCATATAAATGTTTGACACACTTGTAAAGGCTTCCATGTATAAACCAATATCTCATAGTTTAAGCTCAATTGCTTTCAAAATTTGTATTTTCTTGTTTTCTGACATTTTCATTCAAAATCTGTGCAAAAATATAAATTTGATCTGGAATATAAAAATAAAAAAACAAATTGGATCACATTTTCAAAATTTAGTTTTGGTCCAAGAATTTCAAAGGCAGTCTAAAACAAATTCAAACACCAAAAAAATTCAAATCCTCTAACAATTCTAAAATTTATATCTACAAAATATGTGCGGTCCCGACAAGAGTAAGAGCGAATCATTAATTTCTTTAAAACCTATAGTTCAATTGCAAAGTTAAGTTTATTCTTCCAAATCATAGAACAAAACTGGCTGGTTTAAAAGTTTGCAAGTTTCAGCTTGATGATAAATGGCGAGCGAAAGACCACAGAAAATTAAAATATACAGGCACTTCCTACACATGGCATGAGATGCTGAAAGTTTCAGCTGTGCCCATTGAAACACTTAGGTAAGCTATCAAAGCAAACTTGAGTTTTACTTGCAAGAAGGTTGAGGTAGGCAGGTACCTAAAGTACCTAATGCATCCTTACCTTGAAATGTTACCAAATGTCTAATAGGTAAATCATTTTACCATGCCCCCTGTCACCCATTTTGAGCATTGGCCAGTCAATACCCTGCTAGAATTTCATTCTAGGCCCCACTTTTTGAAGGTTCTGGAAAAATAACAGGAACTATATGAAACCAGTATGGACCGAGTGCCGCGCGTGGGTGCATCAAGTATGTTGCCCCAACCAGTCCCAGTTTCCTTACTCTATTACTACCAAGGCCATAATAATAATTCTTCACCGCGAGGTTCAAATCCCCAACCAAAGCAAAAAGAGTACTCCACGAATCCACATCCCAAGCCAACATACCTACCGAGTTATATCACCATACTGTGGGGATATAACGACGCACTATATCCCCGTCTATGAGGTGAAATAGGGCCTTATATCCCCATATAGCGGTGATATAAGGCCCTAAAAGGGCCAATCAAAAGCCGTTTAGCCGACTCGTGGTTTTGTTTCGAAGCATTTTATGGTAAAGCTAGTAGCAGAATTGTTGACAGTAAGCCAATGAAAGATAAAAATAATACCCTGCGTAATCTCTATTAGTGCAGATGGCGCTTCAGTCTTCTTTCGCGCCCTGTTTGCATATATTCTTCAAAATAAACAAATTGATCAACCTGTGTCGATTGAAAATGTCGGGAGGAGGGTGGTGAGTGACAATAATTGAAATATTGGAGCAACTTTGGTGGAAAAAGACCAGTAACAGTTACTCAAACCCTTAAAGCATGAAATAGAAATACCTGGAATGGAGACTTCAATAGGTACAAACCCTCCCCGCTTTTGGGTGTCTTTCTAAAACATTAAAAAATCCTTCGCTAAGTGAAGCTCGGTAAGGACTTATGTGAAGTCTATGGGAGATGTGCTGGCCAATGACTTTATTGCCTCATAACTTATAAACTGTCGCTTGCACAGAAAAGCAACCATGCATTTCAGGAAAGCCTTATCTGTGTTGCGTCCGCTAAAACACATTTTAGGCATGAAATATCTAAAATATCAGCAAAGTGCAAGACAAATCAGAATTTTGGGTGCGTTCTTTGAAATATTCCAGCCTGGAATTCTGGGAACAGTGACATCACAGCTGTTCTCTTAAACTTTTCCCATGATTCCACATCGAATATTCCCGTCATGCCGTGTGGAACGGTGGGAATAGAAGAAAACAGTCCCACTGAAGATGGCGGCGTCCATGCATGAATTTTGTGACAGTAAGTTTGTGGACTTTGAATATTTATCTGCTTGTAAGGTACATTATATGTTTTTGCAGGATAATCTGAACCTAATAATAACACCTAAATGAAAGTAAATGAAAGATTTGGGTGTGCACAAGTCAAAATAAATAATGAGACTGTCACACCTTGCCATTTACTCTGCATTCCAGCCTCATTAAAGAACGATCCACTGCTGGAATCCGGGGAATATCACGATGTCACAACCCCTGGAATTCCACTCAGAATAATTCAAAGAACACAGCGTTTATACTGCATCTCAACTGGTATTATTACATGTTTAAAGAGTGTGTGATTCAGCACCACAGTAGCGCAGTGGGTTAAGCGTTCACCTTGCGAGTGAAAGGTCTAGGGATCAGATCCCGCATGGTGCACTTTTCATCTTCATAATGGTAATTTTGTTGCTCAATAGCACAGTTAGCAGAATGCTTATCTAGCAATCCTAGTGTTCCAGGTTTGAATCACAGCTCACACACATTCTGTTTTTATATTTTATGGTTATTATGCAATTATTTAGGTTTATATTGGATAAATAATACCTCAGTAGTGGCTGTTCACTCTCGGTTGAAGTAAGACATGCTCTAAAGCCTTTTTTTGTTGAATATTTTACTGTTATCTATATTTTAATGTTTTTCTTTATTTACCCCATTCTTTTTAATGAGCCCTCCAAAAGCATCCCAGAAATTAAGGAAGCTTCCGTTCCAGGTTTCTTTATTCCATGATTAAAGTTCAGGGAGTACTTGTACAGGGAGTGTTGTGAATGACTGGACTGACTCTCTGACCAATAATGACTATATATCTCTCTCTGAATGACTCTCTCTCTCCCTGTCAGAATGACTGATAATCATTCTATATGTCTGAATGATTATCTCTGTCTGAATGACTGTCTGTCTGAATGACTCTCTCTGTCTGAATGACTTTATGTCTGAATGACACTATATGTATGAATGACTCTCTCTCTGTCTGAATGACTCTCTCTCTGTCTGAATGACTCTCTATCTGTCTGAATGACTCTCTATCTGTCTGAATGGCTTTATATGTCTGAATGACTCTCTATCTCTATGAATGACTATCTGTATGAATGACTCTCTATAAGTCTGAATGACTCTATCTGTCTGAATGACTCTCTGTCTGAATGACTATCTGTCTGAATGACTCTCTATCTGTCTGAATGACTCTCTGTCTGTCTGAATGGCTCTATATCTGTCTGAATGACTCTCTATCTGTCTGAATGACTCTATCGTCTGAATGACTCTCTATCTGTCTGAATGATGCTATATATCTGAATGACTATCTGTCTGAATGACTCTCTATATGTCTGAATGACTATATATATATATATATATATATATATATATATATATATATATATATATATATATAATATATATATATATATGAGTATAGAAGTAAGACATGTTCTAAAGCCTGTTTTTTGTTGAATATTTTACTGTTATCTATATTTTAATGTTTTTCTTTATTTACCCCATTCTTTTTAATGAGCCCTCCAAAAGCATCCCAGAAATTAAGGAGGCTTCCGTTCCAGGTTTCTTTATTCCATGATTAAAGTTCAGGAGTACTTGTACAGGGAGTGTTGTGAATGAATATATATAAAACGAATATATATATATATATATATATATATATATATATATATATATATATATATATATATATATATCTGTCTGAATGACTCTCTATCTGTCTGAATGACTCTCTGTCTGTCTGAATGGCTCTATATCTGTCTGAATGACTCTCTATCTTTCTGAATGACTCTATCTGTCTGAATGACTCTCTATCTGTCTGAATGACTCTCTATCGGTCTGAATGACTCTCTATAAGTCTGAATGACTCTATCTGTCTGAATGACTCTCTATCTGTCTGAATGACTATCTGTCTGAATGACTCTCTATCTGTCTGAATGACTCTATCGGTCCTAATGACTCTCTATCTGTCTGAATGACTCTCTGTCTGTCTGAATGGCTCTATATCTGTCTGAATGACTATCTGTCTGAATGACTCTGTCTGAATGACTCTCTATCTGTCTGAATGACGCTATATATCTGAATGACTATCTGCCTGAATGACTCTATATGTCTGAATGACTCTCTATCTGTCTGAATTACTCTATATCTGTCTGAATAACTCTATATCTATCTGAATGACTCTCTTTCTGTCCGAATGACTCTCTATCTGTCTGAATGACTCTCTATCTGTCTGAATGACTCTATATCTGTCTGAATTACTCTATATCTGTCTGAATGACTCTATATCTATCTGAATGACTCTCTATCTTTCTGAATGACTCGCTATCTGTCTGAAGGACTCTATCTGTCTGAATGACTCTCTATCTGTCTGAATGACTCTCTATCTGTCTGAATGACTCTCTATCTGTCCGAATGAATCTATCTGTCTGAATTACTCTCTATCTGTCTGAATGACTCTCTATCTGTCTGAATGACTCTCTATCTGTCTGAATGACTCTCTATCTGTCTGAAGGACTCTATTTGTATGAATGACTCTATATTTGTATGAATGACTCTCTATCTGTCTGAACGACTCTATCTGTCTGAATGATTCTCTGTCTGTCTGAATGACTCTATATATGTATGAATGACTTATCTGTCTGAATGGCTCTCTATCTGTCTGAATGGCTGTCTATCTGTCTGAATGACTCTATCTGTCTGAATGACTCTCTATCTGTCTGAATTACTCTCTATCTGTCTGAATTACTCTCTATCTGTCTGAATGACTCTATATCTATCTGAATGACTATATCTGTCTGAATGACTATCTGTCTGAATGAATCTCTATCTGGCTGAATGACTCTCTATCTGTCTGAATGTCTCTCTATCTGTCTGAATGTCTCTATCTGTCTGAATGTGTCTCTATCTGTCTAAATGTCTCTCTATCTGTCTGAATGTCTCTCTATCTGTCTGAATGGCTCTCTATCTGTGTGAATGACTCTCTCTCTCTCTCTCTCTCTCTCTCTCTCTCTCTCTCTCTTTCTCTCTCTTTCTCTCTCTTTCTCTCTCTTTCTCTCTCTCTCTCTCTATCTCTCTCTCTCTCTCTATCTCTCTCTCTCTCTCTCTTTCTCTCTCTCTCTTTCTCTCTTTCTCTCTTTCTCTCTTTCTCTCTTTCTCTCTTTCTCTCTCGCTCTCTCTGGGGCTCACATATAAACGATTGTGCCGGTTGCTTTGTGATGATTGTACGCCGAGAGCTACGGTTGTGCTTGTCTTCATATTTGCTTGATGCAGTGCGCTTGATGTGTATCGTCTGTATATATGCTTGATGTAGTGTGCTTGATGTCTATCTAGAGTATATTTACTTGACACAGTGCGCTTGATGGCTTTGTGGCTGCCTGATGCTCAGCTTCACCGTGATAACTAGCAGAATCATTTTATGTGGCTCTTAGGTGCTCATTTCTACACTTGTGAGCCCATGTGGCGTCTACTTTTTATGATATCACCTTAACTCTTCATGTTATAGCTCATCTCTTCTTTGTTGCCTCACCTGATCAGCAACGCTGATGTTATTTCTGTTACTGCCTTCATCTCGCCTACATCTAAGAGAAACTCAGTACTGCTGCCATCTCGGTGGCGGGGGCGGGGGGGTTCGACCAGGATCCCAGTGTGCTGTGCTCCGCTCCCTTCGACTGGTAGCCCAGAGAGCCGTTTATGAATACCGCCGGAGCGGCCGGGGGAATGATTCCATCATCGCCAGTGCTGCTCGCGAAGGCTGCCGGCCCATCTGGGACCCGGACGCTATCTGGCGGCTCCGCCACACTCACTGGACGGCTGGAGGCCGACCTGCTCGCTTGCTGCGGGGGCTGCGGGCCCTGAGTCGATCGTCAATTTCATCGGGTATAACTGCAGCACCCGATGTGTGGCCCCATCGTGCGTCGCCCGGACCCGTTCCCTCTAAACTGCCTCACCAATTTATATCCGCCATTCGGGCTAAATGGAGCTGATAATCTGCACGTTAGACCGATTATGACCTCGGCTTTATCGACATCTTCATGGTCGTGTTGGCTCGGGTCGTACCGGCAGTCGGCGGGAAATGCTGTTTGCCTGGGGAGTGGGCTTTGGGGAGTAGCATGGAGCTGAATCTCAATCTACCTGCCCGGGACGCTGGCTGTTGCCTGCTGGGGACGCTGATTCTCACATGCCCAGCACACTGACTTTCCTGACCAGGACACTGGCTCTCATCTAAACGGGATGCTGACTCTCACCTGCTCAGGGCGCTGACTCACCTGCGCGGACTCACATGCTCAGGACGCCGGCTCCCACCTGCTTGAGGCGTTGACTCTGCTCGGGATGCTGACTGTCATCTGATCGGGACGCCGACTCCCACCTGCTTGGAACGCCGACTCTCATCCGCTCGAGACGCCGACTTTCACCTGTTCGGGACGCCAACTCTCATCGGCTCGGTACCCTGACTCACCTGCTCGGGACGCTGACTATTTCCTGCTCGGGACGCCGACTCTTATCCACTCGGGACCCTGGCTCTCAGCTGTTCGGGATGATAGCTCTCACCAGCCTAGGACGCTGGATCTCACCTGCTCGGGACGCTGGCTCTCACTTGCTCAGGACGCTGGCCGTCACCTGTCCAGGACGCTGGCTCTCACCTGCTGAGGAACCGACTCTCATCCGCTACGACACTGACCTCACCTGCTCGGGACGCTGACTCTCACCTGCTCAGGGTGCTGACTCACCTGCGCGGACTCACATGCTCAGGACGCCGACTCCCCACCTGCTCGAGGCGGTGACTCTGCTAGGGATGCCGACTCTCATCTGCTCTGGACGTCGACTTTCACCTGCTTGGGACGCCGACCCCCATCCGCTTGGGACGCCGACTTCCACCTGCTCAGGACGCCAACTCTTACCCGCTCGGGACCGTGACTCTTACCTGCTCGGGACGCTGACTCTTGTCCGCTCGGGTGCCGACTCTCATGCTCGGGATGCCGACTCTTATCCACTCGGGACTCTGGCTCTCACCTGCCTGAGACGCTGGATCTCACCTGCTCGGGACGCTGGCTCTCACTTGCTCAGAATGCTGACCGTCACCTGTTCAGGACGCTGGCTATCACCTGCTCAGGAACCGACTCTCACCTGCTCGGGGCGCCAACCCTCATCTGCTCGGGACGCTGGCTTTTATCTGCTAGCGACACCGACTCTCACCTGCTCGGGGCACCAACTCTCATCCGCTCTGAACGCCGACTCTCATTTGCTACGTCACTAAACTCACCTGCTCGGGACACGGATTCACATGCTCGGGACGCTGACTCCCACCTGCTCGGTGCGCTGACTCCTTCCTGCTCAGAATGCCGACTCTTATCCGCTTGGGACGCCGACCCCCATCCGCTTGCGACGCCGACTTTCACCTGCTCGGGACGCTGACTCTCATACGCTCTCGACGCCGACCCTCTCCTGCTCCGGACTCGGGTTCTCACTTGCTCAGAACGCTGACTCTCATCCCCTCGGAACTCTGGGGCTCTCACTTGCTCGGGATGATAGCTCTCACCTGCTCAGGATGCAGGATGCCACCACGACCTCGCTCCCCCGGACCTGGGGCAGGCTGGTATGAATGCTCCCCACGATGGACAGCCTGGTTCTCATGAGGGCTGGGCACCGCCGGAGGGCGTGTTCTGGCGTGTCTGCCTCCTCGTTGCAAATGGGACATCTTCCCGCAGGGCAGCAGATGGTGTTGCACCCTTGGCACTCTCGGGAAGGGCTCCAGCCGAGACAAGGTAGGAACTGCCTTGAACAGGACCAGTGTCCCGCTCGCAGCTGTTGGACGTCGACCGATGCCAGCCAGTTGCCAGCCGGCAGAGGTCCCCTCAGGGGACCGATATTCACTTGCCGGATTCGTCCGGCAAGTAAAGATTGGAGCAACGAGGAATGATGCGCCCGGGGCCCCAGTGAGCCCTGGAGGGCACGTCGTAGCATAACCGCGGACTTATCATTTCTGACCCTCCGGCGGCCGCCGCCTCTTCCGACTTCGGTCGGTTAGAGTCAGCATCTGTCGGCGGTGGCTCTGGTGATGAGGCTCGCGGTGATACTGATGGCTGCCTTACGGGCCCTTTGTTACCTGGTCGGTAACCGTATTGGATCGGGTCAGCTCTATCCTGCACCTGCCAGTATGTAGCTCCTGTATGTTTTTTGTTCTATTATTTTGTTGATTATTGTTAGTTCCTGTCACCTTTTTGTGCCTTAGTTGTCGCCCTCACAGTAATTTGCCTTCTTTGGCATTTTATGGGTGTAAGACGCCCACTCGAGGCCTATCTCGAGCCCCGGCGACGAGGTTGACGGGATCCTGGGGTGTTTAGGTCCCCTTCGGGTGGGTCAGTCCCGAGGGTTCCAACACGCTCCCTTTGGCCCAGATATCTCGATCTAACCGGGGGTAAGCCGTCCGTAGGCTGCCGCGGACGGCCTAGCTACTCGGCAGTGTCTACGGGCGCTGTCGCTTGGTCCAGCTGGGCAGGGGGATTATGTTTCGGGCGTGCGGCGCGGTGCCCTTCGCGGTGGGGACTGTGATAGTTCTTGCCGGGCTCGACGTGGGCCGGGGTTTCGGAAATCGTCGATTTGCGAGACTTCGGCCTGTTGCGCGCGCCTGGTGGACCGCAGTCTCCGCTGGGTGAGGGCTGCTGCGTTTTGCTTCGTCCCGACTCATGGCCCTGCCGGCCCACTGCACAGTGATGCAGGAGGTCTGAAAAACGGGACGAAACTCATAGCTCAATAAATAATAATGAAAGAACAATGATTTTTGGTGCAATTTGAAGCTCTTCATCAGGCGGCTCAAACAAGCACACCAAATTTCGTTTTTCCTCTTAACCCTCATTTTTGCCTGGGGGTTGATTCTACCCCCCTCTTAATTTTTTCGCGATGGGAGAAAATCTGCTCGCTTTAGCGCAATGCTGCGTGGCAAGTGCGAACCAACATTAATTTGATACATCTTGCGAAATTTCAATCCAAGGTCAGGTCATGTCACCGAGTTATGATGTCATTTCTAAATCGATGTAAAGCAATGTAGGTTCTCAAAACAAGGTTGGCAAAAGCCGGGAATACCTCAGCTTCTAGAGGAGTTAGATCGAGTTTCTATACACTATTCGAAAGCTCTTGTAAAGAAAAATATAGGGCGGACATCCATTTTGAGGTCAGGTCCATAACGAAGGCACCAGAGCACCCCTTGGGACCCATTGGGTGCGCTACTTTATGCGGAGGCTATCTGGGTTTTTTAACGGTTCTGTCAGCGGCAGTAGCTTTATGAAATAATTACTTAGTCGCAAATCTGACCATGCGATAAGCTGAATAAAGATAATAGTAAGAGAATCAATTCGTATGATTGATAATTTGATTGAATGATTGGATTTCCCCAGTTGTCAGCCGGCAAACATTGGAAGTGAAAAATGCATTCTCACCTCGTATTTATTAACATTGTGAACACATTTAGGGTAGATCCGGGTAATAAAACATCATCGGAAGACAACCACTGTTAAGCTTTAACAACCGGCAAACGCAATAAAATGTGCGACAAGCGACTATCTTCAAAATCCAAGAGAGGTAGTATGTACAGCCGTTTCGATACTGATTGGTTGGTATTAGGCTGCGGTCGTTTTTGCAAAATATCTCTCAAGAGCTGGTCTTTACAGAGACGATTGTTGACTCACCTGCTTCGTTTTAACTGGATGCATGAATTGACGTGCGAAATACTTCATCATGTCCAAAATTTGCAAGTTATTGAGAAAAGACACCGAAAATAATCGGGATCGGTAAGAACAACTTTTTGTACATAATTTACAAATTTACGTTTCATCCAGTCTGCAGGGTCCCAAATTTAAAGAGCTCATCAAAATTCATTGCTAGAGACGAAACGTTTATGAGAAGAGTAATCGTTTTTAAAATATTTCTTAAACGAACTGACACTAACCCGGTGTCCTAACCAAGACGCAACGCTTCGCAAGGAGACACAGACCACCGTGAGTTCATCCTCTTACACTGCCACTACGATGGATCGTTTGGAAGTTAGACCCCCCGTGCGGACTAGACCAGAACAGCCTGGCTCATCTATCCCTGTGTGGGTCAAGTCTTCTTCAGGGTCCTGGTCCTTACTCTAGAGGAGGGCAAGAAAATGAATCCCTTTCAGGTTGTCGAGGCCTTGGCTAAATTCGGAACCACGACCCGTGTCTATCGGCACTCCGCCAGCAAATTGGACGTCACCATGTCCTCAGAAGAAGAAACGTACAGTCTGCTGTCGGCTAAAAGCCTGTTGTACTCTGGAGAAGGAGGAACCTTGGTATCGATACCGATAACAGTGACTCTCCACCCCACAAAGAACAGCGATGCTGGTGTGTTTCTTCTCGGGAGCTCGCTGGGTCAACAGAACAGGACGTATTGAATGGTTTGAAGGAGCAGGGGGTGAAAAACGTGCGGAGAATGAGTAAAAGGGTGAGCGGTGAGCTTGAAGCGACAAACAATTTCGTTCTGACTTTCAATACTAAGGAGCTGCCTCAAACCATCCGTGTAGGCTGGCTTTCCGTGCGCGTTCGTAGGTACGTACCGCACCCCACGCGATGCTACCGATGTCAGAGATACGGTCATGTGCCCAAGACTTGCAAAGGGCAGGAGATGTGTGCGAGGTGCTCGACGGCAGGCCATGGCTCAGCAGTTTGCAAGAGCGGACGCTTTCCGAGGACGCGCACGCCGCAGACCTCAGTCGAGTCGTCAGCCGTGTCCAGAGGGCGGCCCACCAGAGGCTCGGGTGGAGATCCGTCTGGAGGTAGAACGCCACATCGCCATTCCTGACGACCGCTGCGCCTTTCCTTCTGCCTCGCGCCCTGCGGTTGAACGCCGGAGTTTGGAAGTCGGGTATGCGGGTAGCAGTCTTGACAGGAAGCTAGGCCTCCTGAACAGCTACGACGTCCGCGGATACCGTCCGAAGCCAGCTTTTGAGTACCGGGATTTTGTCCCGGATCCCCTCGGCGTTTCAGACAGCAATGTGAAGGAGACTTCGTGTATGCCGGTTGCGGCGGTAGCGTCGGTTCTGGGCCCGTCTTCTGTGCTGTCCCCTCGGCGGCCTCCGGTGATCACCCCCCTCCGCCGGCGCTCACGGCGGAGGACGCGGCCGGCTGATCACTCATCTAGTAGGCCGGGGCCGCGCTGCGTGCGCGGCACCCGGATCCGAAGGTGGGCATGTCGTAGCCCCGGGGTGGAGAAAAACAAGTTGATTTTGCCAAATCCGGGAGGCTGGGAAAGCGACGACGGTGGCGGGATGCCGCCAGCAAGTCCCCTCTCGGAGAGGGCACGTGGGAGGCCGTTTGGTTTCCGCGGCTGGGGCAACCAGTTGCGGTGGGCCCGAGGGCTCACATCTTCCACCACTTGAAGGCGGTCTCCGTCGGAAGGCTTAGTTTGGGTTCGGCGATGCCGATGCTCACTACCCTGCTGTCATAGGACCGTGCCCGGTGGTGTTGTAAGCGTCACGTGATGGACCCATTCATCCTTGCTGCGGTCCTGCTGGAGAGGTGGGTCCGGGACCTCCTCAATAGTGTGGATCCCGACGGTGCTTGGTGTCAGGGGAACACCTCATTCTACGAGTTGGGGCCCATATCTGCTGATGCTGCGATGTCTGAACTGCGATTTGGGTTTGAGGTGAAGGCTGAGAACTACCCCGGCAGTGCGGGTCCCGGCGATGCTCAACGTCGGCAACATATTTCTCATCTCGCCTATTGAAGTCCCATCAACCGTCTAAAATCCACATAACTGTTTTTTCACCATTATCCCTACGTTTTTTATAGTTTTAGTTTCAGCTGCATATGTGGGCCTTAAACCAACGAACTTAAACGGTAAACTGAGCATTTGGAAAGCTATAATTAGAGCCCCAGCATGTTTGTTGTCACTATGTCTTCACAGTTTGTCTAACAGTTTTGTTGCACTAATGTAAGTATGTTTTCTTGTTTTATTGTCTCATGTCAGCCTATTTCGTGTTTTTTGTCTCTTGTCTCTTTGCTCTGTTTTGTTGTTTCCTTTTCTTTTTGTTATTTTGTTTAGCGCGTTATGTTCAATATCAAACCGGTGTACCTCTACTTTCTGAATTGGAAATACGCTAACTCATTTATTTTGGTATTTGCTGCTTTGTCTTCTGGAAAAGTTATTTTATTTTCTGTTGCTCACTGTTACCTATTTTTTGTTATACTCGCTCGCTCAGTGTGCTACTCATCCCTCCACTTTCGCTCTTTCTGTCATTTTGGTAAAAGAAACAAAAGATGATGATGATGATGACCTTTCCCCATAAGATTGTCGTAATTCACTTTTCGGCTAAAGAAAACGGGATCAAATTTCAGAACTTGCTTTCCATACGATACGTGCTAAGAATCGACTTCAGACCCCCATTAAGCGAATTCTCTGCATCAAATAACCCTTGAACCGTCACATTTAGCCACTTCGTCCCAATGGGTTTCCTAAATCCTTTGGACCAGAATTTGGCCCCGATTTGAATTGCATCGTGAAACTGCTGATAATGTTTTTTAGAAGATTTAAGGTTCGGTACCTATGTTTCACATTTCTATTTTCATGAAAATAACTTTAATAACTCTGTATCAAGCTTCAATGTTATGGTAGAATCAAAGAAATGCGTTCCAGGGGACGCGGGGACTCTTGCTGATTATATTCACTGTTTTTTTCAGGATATGAAGACTGGTGTTTCCTTCCCCCCTTCATGGTGGAATCTGTTGCGGCGGCAGCCGAAGAGACAGCGACTGGTGCAATTCGTGGAGAACTCGCCGTGACTAACGTATCGGACGTGGACGTTGAGCTGTAAATCATGGGTGATCTGCATTAGATACGGTCTTATGAATATTAAGTATTATTTTGACTGGGCCTTTCTATTTTCTTGTTAAGCGTGCTGTTGCGATCATGGGAGGAAATTTGTGTCCTTTTTGTAGCAACATTTCTTAGGGTTGCAATATTGCCTCTCGCCCGCCCAGTTGGTGTGCCCGCGACACGTTGCTGCTGTGGCAGTGCAGCAGCTCTGACTGGTGGAAAATCAATGTTTATGTGTGATTCGTTTACCTGTATGTGCTCAGGCTTGTCCCTAAACGTAAGTAAACCGATCCATAGTCAAATCTAATGAAAACTGGGGAGGATAGTCCGGGTGAAATAGTGAAAAACCAGTTTTTGTAAGAAAACAAATCAAAATCGGATAGTAGTGGGCACTATTTTGCCGCTTTTTGGCGCCACGGCTAGATTGAACCCCCTAGATCCACCCTTAAGCTATTGGTGTCGTGTCACCCCCCTCGTCTGCCCTTGAGTTTCTTTCATCTGCCATGTCCTTGCTGTCGTTTGCGCTGTCCTTTGTGCGTGCTAAAGTATCCCTCAGATGATGTGTCGTTACCTCCACGTATCCTGCCCTTTCTCGTCTGTCATCCAGTCCCACTCGCTTGCCTTGCCCCATCGCCTTCGGTTGTCATGTCCCTTTGTTCATCTTCTATGTCCTTTTAAAGGGAATGTGGCACCTCTATAACGTGATTTTAACTGAGATAGCCAAGCTGTAAAGCAAGTCGGAAAACCCGGTACTCTATATATCATTTGTCTTGGAACTCGTTATTTCCGTATAAAAAACTAAAACCTACCCGAAATATACCCCTCATGTACCTCTCACCAGGCGTCCATTGTTGTGAGCTGCTGGTGTGACGACATATCCTGACGTCACGATGAGCATCAGCCAATCGAAGCCCTTGAAGCGTTTGAGTATGGTAGTGGTTGCCAGATCATGACATCATCTACAGGCAGATATTTATATATTTTTCCTAGAGGAGTATTTTAAAAATCAAGATATTGAGCTTATTGTACATTTTTCAGAGAAATCATGAGTGGTTTCATTATTTTCAGTTAAAAGTGCGCCTAATTATACTAAATTACAGGATTCGACCAAGGTGCCTCATTTCCTTTCATGTTCCCTAAGATTTCGCATGTATCGTGTTTTCGCCTTCGTGCTCTTTGTCCTCCCTCGTCTGCCATGTTTGCCTTCTCTCGTCTGCTCTTCAGCTCTGTCCACGCATTTTGGTCCCTGATATTCATTTGCCCTGTCTTGTTTTGTCTGCTCGGTCATAGCCCTCTTTGGCTCTGTTCTGTCCTCATTTACCCCTGTCTCACTCGTGTGCTCATATATACCTTTATGCAAAGCCCTCAACTTTTGAATGCCCTGTCCGGTCCTCATCTATGCCAACGTTACCTCAAATTCCTCAGCATTTAGGAAAATATTCCCAAGGGCACTTCATTTCATTTAATCTTACTAACAAAATATTTGATACGTTCGTTTTAGCTGCACATTGATTCACAGTGGACACTTGGTATTGCCATCATATTTGTTTGGAACAAAGTAACGGGTGAAATTAAGTTTCTTTTTTACTTTTGAAATGGGTTTTGAGAGGGTACTATATGATCTGGTAGTTTTGCGCGCCCCTAAACTCAAATGATTAATCGAATAATCAAAGAGTTTGGTAGATAGTGTATACTACCACTACTGGCATAATAGAATTAATTCAAATCCTCTTGATTTGGAATTTTCCTCAAATTCGTTCTTCGAAATAAATGACATTAATACAGGCTACGACGGGCGAGGGCACATCAGGGGGGTATTTTAGGGCGGATAAAGGAGACCTGGTAGATAAGAAATACTTCGGGGTGACCGAGGGAGGGCAGGGTACCGATGACTTCAAGGTCAATGCCTGTACCAATATTCGTTCAGGGGGATCAAGGCGTCAAGTCCGGTTACTACCCCCAATGCAACCATGTTTCATCCGCTTTTAGTTTGATTTTGGCCGATTAGAAAAGCGTTGTGTTTTTGCCGACTGTAGTGAATTCCCCAAAATGTTCACTTTAACCTGTTTGTGGATAGATCTTTTTTACGTTGACGGACAAACCGCATCACATCCGGGCATAAATCATATACAGAAATACATTCCTTGCACCTGCACTGCTATAAACATAAAACCGCAAGGCCCAATCCGAAATAAGGAAAAATCATATACATCTTTAGGTACTGCAAATAGTCGAACCATGCTCAGTATCATGAAGTAACGTTTGACCGTTGAAGAAGTGCTCTTGCTAGAGAGCTTCCGGCTGTTAAGTGCTCGTGCATGTCAGGTTCTGAAGCTTGCGATCTCAGATTCTTAGATGGTTGTGTAGATTCTGTGTTGTACGTCGCCGCCGATGGTGATGTATTTTGGGTTTTGCGCGATAAAGCAATATATTTTGTTTCCGATACTGCCCTGTGGACTGGTATTCCATGGCGATGCAGTGTGTTTTCAATGCCCCTGACTTTTTTATTTTGTAAAAAGTTCATGTAAATGAACATGATGTGGTCCAAGGGCCGATTTTCTCTTGTGTGCAACAATTGTCATAGATGCTGTTCAGTGTCGTTCGTGCCATGGATAAAGATAATGGAGCTGGTTTTATTCATCAGGATGGATTTCATCTTTTTGCGTATGTGTTCGACATTTATGAAAGAAAATATCATTTCAGCCGAAAGTAAAGCATGTCCATTCTCGTTTAAACCAGAGCTTTGATCATTCCGCCTACACATTCACGTGGAAATTCACATGTGATGCTGCTTATTGATAACTGTTCAGCAGACCAACTATTTCGAATCAGGGGGGATAAGGATATGCTCTTCAGCTACGATACATGACTCTTTTTATATGGCATCGTGGAATGTTGTTTATGTTGTGATGTGATTTCGAGTTCGCATTGCGTACTTGGTGAAGGAATGGAACGCCTACGAGTAAAGATATTAGAACGAACGGGGCACACCTCAAGCCTTGCATTGATGCTGTGTTTTTCAATTGTGCTTGACATGTTTGCCAGGTAACGGGTGCACAAATGCAATGGCGTGGAAACGCTGTGTTTGATGTTGAAAGATCACCCTCAAGAAAGTTTGCTAGTTTCACTGTGTTTTAAAAAGCTGAGTTTTTATTACGAAGGGAGATCGATACTGGAGACGAAAAAGAGCTGTCTAATTTCTCGACGAAAACGTGTATGGTTCAAACATTTTGACGTGGAGCACCGTAATGAATAGGACGATTTGACTGAAAGTTCTCACCAATAGGCGGGAACGATGTTGATGTGGTTTTATTGTCTACTGGGTGTGTACAAGACGAAGTATTGGATGGTAACTTTCCAGTTATGTGAAGTCTGTCTAAAGTATTATAGTATCATGTGAAAAAGATCGCTCACGCTTATAATCGGGTGGCGCCGAGCGTGAATTTTACAATTCGTCAACAGTGAGTCATCTGCAGGCCTGCGTTATATTCTCGGTGACCTTGAGTCTGGGAAAAGGTCGCTGGGAGTCGTGTATAGTTTGTTTTTGCATGCTCTCCGAGTAGTACGGGTACTCGCGCGTCGTTGTCGACAAATGCGACGATTGATATCGTTGAGCTACACTTCCATCCGGAAGTTCTTTTAATCGAAAAAGTTTTACAGTTAGTGTAGTTTCTAGAATCGTACATTCCAAGCTTATAATATATGCGTGAAGCTGACCATGATGTTGAATTTCCTGCGAAATGGGTGGGAATATAAAACATTGCCCCTTGGACGGATATCGCTGTCAGGAACGAGAGAATTGCGAGAAGAGAGTGCCGGTTGGCGCGTCCAGTTTTCATGTCTGGCACTTTTTATAGCCGTTGCATATCGGGGCTGGGTGGCCCCGAGGATTGTCTGCTGAATTTCAAATTGGATTTCCTCTCGTTGGGTTCGGTGACTTCCAATCGCTGGGTTGAAAATGGCCTTCCTGCTTCATCTAGAGTCTGATCTTGAACTTCCACGCTAATTCTCCAATGTTCCCTCTAAGTGGGGAAAATGTGTGCGCTGATAGACCATGCTAAAATAAAAATGTCACAGAATGATGTACGGTTGCCCTCTGTCAGGATATCCTCTGGAGTAAATTTGTTTTTAACACGCGCTGTGGGGAGGTCTATAGTGCCCCCCCCCGAGATCTCGGAAACCAAGATCGTTAGAAAAAGGCCCATTGGTGGTGTCGGCGATAAACGGGCGGTATGTACAAACGTGTTCCGGAGGACCAGAATTATATTCACGAGATAAACGAACGGAATAAGACGCTTCGACGACACAGACAAAACTGCCGCCACTCCGG
>JAOTON010001777.1:0-60063 GCA_034440635.1 Lepas anatifera | reverse complement strand
AACATCGTATCAACGTAGATAATCTAATAAACAATCTAATAAAAATAACAGTTAATATACTATTTTATATATCTAATATGATAAAATACATGAAGTGCTTCTGCGATTGTTTGTTCTATTATGAGAAAGGACCGTTTCTGAACTTGAAGCGGTAAAAATACAAACCGATCATTTTCGCAAGTAAATCATCATTCATGAGGCCAGCAGCCCGCCCGCATTAAAGCCGCAATAAATGTCTTGCTTAGGTTTGAACTCCGTCACTACCTATGTTTAGATTAATTGTAGAATCCTTTTTATTTAATACGAACTGTTTCAGGCGCTCGAATTTTGAGGTATATTTTTCGTGATGCGCCAGGATAAGAAACTAACTCCGAATTGAAGTAAAGAGCAATGTATTCTTAAATCTTGTATATCTATATACAAAAAATTGGAAAGAGCTATCACCACGGACAGAGAAGTGAGGTGAAGCCAGTCCATCTCCAACCTACAACCGACAGCAAACGTTCCCCCTGAAACAAAAAGCGATCAGGTTTTGGGTTCGTGGTGCGTTCCACTCTTGGTGGCTGCACATGTTTTTGTTAGTTCATCCAAGGATCGTGGTGGCTGCTCTTTGGTTCCCCAGTTCTGACGCATATCAAGAGTTATTCTTCCTTATCACATTCAGCTATTCTCCGGTTCTCTGAACTACGTGTTTTTATATTCTCCGGGGCCCAAAGGATTAAAATTATATCAAAAATTTAGATGGCGACGGACACATTTTAATCTGGTTGGTCGGTTGAGTGTTCCGGCCATACGGGAGGAGCCCCTGCAGGCCTCCAACCACCGCAGGAACATCGCCAGCCGTCGCCCGGGTCCGCCAGCGCCTCCCAGGTGGGCGGGTCGTCCCCGTCCAAATATGTCCCAGCGCAAGTCAGTGCACGCAGGGCACTGGGTCAGAGAAAGGTGGTGGAGGGCCTCGTCCTCTCCATCGTCGCATTCCCGACACGTGGTGTCCGGGTCGAGGCCGATCCTCTTTCGGTAGCTGCACAGAAGAAGGGAGTGGCCAGTGCGCAGGCACTCCTTACTCTCCTGCCGTGAAAGGTCGAGATGGTCTTTCACGGTGGTCCGTCTTGGGACACCGCCACATTTAATCTCGAACACGTTTTATCTCGTACGGATTAACGTTTTTATCTCGTTGTTTTTTGGAGTTTCGCACGCGCATTGACGGGGCTCCTGAGCCACCTTCGCTTTGACGGGAGGGGCGGGTACCCTCCCCTAAAATCTCGAGAACCACGGTAGGTATTGAAAAATGGTGAACGGGAAGCCCATACGCTTCTCCATCGAAATATTTTAACCATTTTGTCAGGTCACTAGCAAATCGGATGAGTTCACTTTGTTCCGACTTATGTTATCTTAAGCTTTTACTGAGGCCAGGTCACTTGACCTGTACTGGTGACCTGACCTCAGAATGACCTAACCTTAAAATTTGCGAAAAAAAAAGTAAAAATGATGAAAGAATGTATGCTATATTCTATCCGAAAACCAGACGGGGGAGGGGTGGGTACCCTCACTCCCGTCAATGCGCGTGTTAAAACGATTAATTAACTCTCGAAACACATTAATCTCGGGATTAACACATTTAATCTCAAACAGCCACCCTATGTTTTTTATTGGGTCGGTTTCTGGTTTCTGGTTTGTACCAAAACCGGTCAGCCTTCAAAAATGGCCTTTCAGCAAAGGACACAAAACACATTTTCAGACTGGCAAACAGCGTGTCCCGGTGGTCAAAAAACAGAGGAAATGGTCTCCAACAGAGGTAAATCCGACGGACTAAAGAACCATTGGAGGGAGCTGGAGACAAGCCGGTCCCAATTCATGGTACGCCCGTCAGATTAGAAAACATTTGGGGCTAATATTCTCCTTCCCTCAACTACCCGGACGGAGGGATAACCAGAAGAAATTGGTGATTATAATGAGCTTCTTCACCCATAGGAGAATCCAGGAGGGCAAAAGGGGGTACGTGTCTCCCCTCTCTGATCGACTCAGGGGCGCAGCCAGAGCTTTGGCATGGGGACACACCACAACTTTGAGGGGCACCCCGGGAAAAAGGGCACACTTAACGTAACCAAAAAACTTACTATATCTATGTTTATATAATTTTGGGCATCTTTGGTTCAATAAAAATGCAAATAAATCATTGAGGGAGAAGAAAAACGCGATTAAAACCAAAAAAGGAAAAATATCACCAAAATGTCATGGAAGTAGCCAAAACATGACTGTTTTGGATAGATTTAAGGACAAATCAGCCAACTTATGCAAGTACTTAACATCAGATGCAGAAATCAGCGAAGGGGAGCATGTGCGGTATCTGTTACAATGTGCAAGTTAAGGCATATTGGAGTCGAAAATTAATATGTTATGCCACTGGCTTTGTCGTGACGAGTGAGCCCTGGATAAACGCGGATTAAGTCCTTGCCTCCCACAATCGCCGTGGAACGATGTGCCGAGTGGCATAGTGTCTTTGGAAGAACACATTTTTGCTGCCGGAAAAAATTTGGGAGATACCTTTGCGAACGCGCTTTATGAAGTTCCATATTCTCAAGGATCGGTCCCAGTTAAGAGTAAATAAAAGGTGAACAGGCCGGTGTTTTGGATGGGGATGGTGTGACAGAGCTGAAAATTGTGAAAACTAGTTCTTCATTGAAATTAATTAGTATGAATCCTGGTTTAGGGGACTGTGCTCTGAGCTCAGGGTCACATTCCTTTTTATCATCCCTTCCCAGAATCCACCAGTATAATAAGCAATTTATATAAATGAGGGTGCCTAGGTAACACAATCCGTTTTAGGGATTCCTCATTCCTCGTTAGCTCCGTTTTACAAAGGGAGTTTCCATTGTGTTCTTCTTCCCCATCTATTCAAGATTAGCTCTGGGGCCCCAAGTGTGGATCAGAGGCCTCCAGAGCAGCTTCCCCATCCCCCAGTTGTGCCCTCCAGGGACTGGGACTACGCTCAGTGACCTCGCCCCGAGATGATAGGGAGTTGGCATTGTGTTCTTATTATCTGTCTATTCAAGACCACCTCAAGGGGCCCCTGATGTAGATCAAGGCCACAGAGCAGCTAATTTTTCACCCAGGGACTAAACTAGCTCGTATTGGTCCCAGAAATGAGGTCATCAGACTAGCTCAATGGGCCACAGATAGGCTCATGGGGCCTTAAACCAGTTCAAGAAGCCCCAGAACAGTTTTTAGGGCGCCAGATCACCTCAGTGGGCCTCAAGCCAACTTAAGGGCTCTCGCAAACTCAGCGCCCAGACCAGCTCAGGGTACCCTCAGAACCTAGATCCGCTCTTGGGCCCCAGATCAGTTCAGGGGCCTCAAGTCAGGCCAGGGGCAAGATCAAGTCGGGGCAACTAAAATCAGCTCGGGAATCCCTCACCAGGAAACCAATTTCATAAACGCGCTATTGAGTAAATAATACGTAGCTAGCTAGTATTTACTAAGCACCAATTTCATAAAAGGTTGATAGTAAATACTTTGAATGATCCGACAGTAAAACATTTAGTTAGACAGTTATAACTACGTAGCTCACCCGATCCTACACTCTGATTAGCTGGTGAGTTTCATATAAGTTATGTAGTTAATAACTACGTAGTTCTTACTAATAACTATTCAACTACGGCGAAAGGCATAGTTGGATTCCAATAGTTCATGGCAACAGCTTAGATTTTGCCTGACAATTGACAACGAGCGATAAACGTGATATATTGTTTATCAGTTGTGTTCTCGTTATTGATTCTTATTCCCCGTTATTGTTATTGTTCTTCGTTCTAGTTTATTGTTGCGTTCGTATTTCCGAGTGTTGTGATGGAATTGGAGGAAGAGGCCAACCGTCGCCGGCGACCGCGAGTGTTCCGGCCTCCGCATAAATATGCAGTGGCCAACAGCGGCGGAATTTACGTGAGTACCAAGTAAATATTGAAGTAATAACCTACACTATATTCTAGGTACCTACCTATTCAAGCAAAGCCGGTCCCAATTGCCAATTTTATCCATCTTATTCATTCAGATCATAAATAGAGATGTCCACTTTCAGGCGAAGACAGACGCCAACACTAGCACAAATATTCGAGAAAGGGAGCTTGAACGTCATAGGAGTGTATGCATCCATCGTCACTCACCCATATACCTACACTCACCTTCAAATGAAATCGCACATAAACATCAATCCGTGGTACTTAACGGAAGTTTAACTTGTGGTCACACCATTAATTATTGCACTCTGCTAGCCTCTTACATCTTGATCACCATTTTCGCGCTCAAGGCGAAGAAGGTAGCAACGTACGTCTAAAAATCGGATGCTTTTTACTGAGCAAATTCTTACCACTATCCTCCACTGCTTTCCGGAAACGACCGTGCCTGCGTCTGCGACTGCTCGTGATGTTAAGTGTTGTATTGTTGCTAGGGGAGTGTGCAGAACTCAAGCCATCTATGACCAAATTCCCCAACCATACATCTACGGTTAATTGCGATGGGCTATAGCCATAATTAAAATTTTGGAACAGGTGGCGCTTCGGGGGAGGGGGCGCTTCTTACCAAGCGCGTGGCAATACCATGGTTAGGAGGCAGTCGGTTGAAAAACCTGGGTGCAGTGGCGGATCCAGGACTTCATTTCGGGGGAAAAGGGGGGGGCGGGGCTCGACCCTCCCCTACCATTGCAATGCATTGCCTAGGAACAGCCTCCGGTTGTGCAATCACTTAAGGTCCTTGGAAATTTGGGGGAGGGAAAGTGGGGTGTTTGAGCCCCCTAGTTCCCCGTTTCCGCCAGTACTGAGGTGCATATACTAAAGGCTATCCATAAGTCATGTAACACTGGGGTCGAGGGGGTTGTAAAATCAGGAGTAACGAAGTGCTGCAAGGAGGAGCTGGGCCAGGGGGAGGGGAGGCTGGGAATGATCGTAATGTGACGTATTATAGGAGGCGAGGAGCGGGGGGGGTTGGACATGATCCCTATGTAAACCATAAGCAACGCACCGGATACGGAGAAATGTATCTTTCCCTTGCAGGGGTGGACGCAGACCCGAGTTTTTTTTGGGGGTGGAATTTGCAATTTTGGTGTTGGACAGACCTAGTATAAAGCTACCTCTCAAAGTACATGATCGCTCTAGGGGCGGACGCAGACCCAAGTTTTTTGGGGGGTGGGGGGCAAACCCATGTCTGCCTCTCCTTTGGGGGGGGGTTGGGAGCGAAGTTTTTTTTCTGCTCTACAGACCTAGTGTGAACACCTTTTTCAAAAAATCATCCGGCGTTTGGGGGCAAAAAGAGGTTTGGCCCCCTCCAGCGCTTTTGGGGAGGGAGGCCATGGTCGGAATGGTCCCCCCTGTGTCCGCCAATGGATCGCTCTCCGGGGGCTAGAAGCGAATTTTTTTCTCTACAGACTAGTGTGGACACCTTTTTCACAAATTTCTGCGGCCTTTGGGGGCCAAAAGATAGTATGCCCCCTCCAGTGCTTGGGGGGGCGGGCCATGGCCGGAATGCCCCCCGCGTCCGCCAATGTTCTATTGTTTCCTTCCAAAAAATAAGTTTAACTGTATTGCAGAAATGTAAGGTTCTGCCCCAGAGTTGCGCCTCTGTGTACGGGTTGTCACCATAGGCGGATCCAGGATTGCCGATCGGAGGGGGCACCTTCCCGGGGGCGCCATCCGGACCAGGGGGCGCCACTTATGACCGCCAAATCCTATCGGTGGGCGCCGACTTTCGTATCCTGGGGGGGTGGGAAGCGACATTTCAGGGGGCGCCATCGACCTTTCAGGGGGCGCCGAGGGTCGATCAGGGGGCACGTGCCCCCTTGCCCCCTGGATCCGCCTATGGTTGTCACCTCTTAACTTTAAAAACTTGTCCAGTGGCGGCCTCAGACTAGATTATACCTATGCCTACTGGTCCTAAATTTCAGGCGTCGATTCCGGATAACGGTGCTGCTGGCCCAACAAATCCTGCAGCTTATCACTCCGGACCTGCAGCACGCAACCCATCGGAACATGGCGTTGTCCCCGCAGCAACAGCTGTTACTGGCACTGCGGTAAGTTAACGTGAAATAATGTTTACTCACTTGATTCAGGTGTCGGTGTAGGATAAATAAAAGATGGGAGGAAGTGTTAACTTTTTCATCAAGCAATGCTAAAACACTTCCCAACCGGATGTTCAATAAAAGGACGGAACCGAGTATTTCTTTATTCAATGCGCCTCACGATTATCGAAATAAAGACCAGTGGCACAAAGTTAAGCCTCATAACGAGAATTTTACCATACCCAACCAGTGACATTTTACATGCAGTGGTATGTTTTCATCGCCAGTCATGTTCCCACAGGTTCTACGCCTGTGGGGCCTTCTACAGGATGGTGGGTGACGGCCACGGCCCGTCCTCGGCCACCGCCTGCCGGGCCGTGCGGCGCGTCAGCAGCGCACTGCGGCGGCGCTGTGGCCACCTGCTGATGTGGCCGCGGCACCAGGCGGCGGTGGAGGCCATCAAGCGGCGATTCCACGCCATCGCTGGGATCCCACATATTGTTGGTGTGTTTAAAACAATCGCATTGGAACCATGGGCGCCCAAAGAGGTGGAACGGGGGGACGCATCCCCCTTTTGGCCAACCAGGGGGACGTCCCCCAAAAATTTTTGGGCCCATCGTCATGAACACTGTCAGATACCTGTCATATACATGAACTCTGTCAGATTGGAACTCTTGTAAGCTGTGGCAGTCTTGAGTGTTTTCGTAAGATAAGAACCGTTGAGGCAGGTCAGGCGTTGACGTGACCAGCAGCGTTGAAGGAGGTGGGTGGGTGTGGCTGGGGAATAATTCGTTTGCCACCTTCAACGTCCAGTCTCGACTGAAGTATAGGTAATGGCCGTTTCAGGATGTGTGGACGGGACTTACATCCGTATATCGGTGCCGGCCGAAATGGTCGACGCTTATACCGACCGGAAGGGCCACACCAGTATCAACGTCATGGCGGTTTCGGGGCCGGACCGGCAGTTTTATGCGGTCTCCACCACCTCCAGCGGCCGTACACACGACGCCAGAGCGCTACGCACCTCCGGCATCGTGGAGTAGTAAGTGGCGCAATGTCTCATAAAGAAAACAGTATCATTGGGAGCAAGGACGTCACCTCATTCCAACAAACGGTTTTAATCGACGTCTCGACCCATGCACTGGTGGAGCAGGGACCTGCGGGATGGACAATTGCCCTCTAAACTACCCAATGTTTGCTAAATTCCTTAAATAAAACATTTTTTAACGATTTTGGGCCCTGTCACGCCCCAAAACCATATATCTGGATCATGCACTGAGCCGATACTTTATCAACTATGTTTGCAGCTTCAACAACGGAGGCCCGTCACCAGACAGCTTAGTCCTTGGCGACAGCGCCTATCCGGCTCTGCCCTGGCTGGTGACTCCCCCTGCCCGCGCCAGCTACACCCGAGGAACGCAGGTCACACAATATAAATATACCTTAATACATATACGTGTGCGCGCGAGTGTGTGTGCGTGCGTGCGGTAATGCCAAAACGGTAGTTTTCTCGATCCCTGACCATTTCACCCACAGGTTCAACCATGCACACCGAAGGACGCGGGTGGTGGTGGAAAACGCGTTTGCCCACCTCCCAAGCTGCGCTTCCCCGTCCTGGACTGCAAGCGTATGCGGATCAGATCAATTCCACGCAGCCAAGACGTCATCGTGTGAGTAAAATTATTCAGCTAACACTAAAGCAGCGACTGCTTCTGTTTTGCCTTTGTATCAGCAGAAATATATATATATATATATATATATATATATATATATATATATATATATAAACAATCTGTGTACGTGTGTGGGTACTGGTTTCTCCAAAATATTTGACCACAAATGGGCAGTATTGCATCGTCAGCATCCTCACTTCAGCTTAAATTTCGACAGAGCGTGCCTGATCCTGCATAATCTTTGCATTCGTGCTGGTGACGACGGGGTCTGGCTGGAAGAAGAGGCTGGACCCCAGAGAGTCCAGCAGCTAATGCTGGACCAGCAGGCGGCAGCAGGGGCAGATGGAGGACCCGCTCAGCAGGAGCCAGAGGAGCTGCGCCTCATGCTGCCGGCTGCACAGAGGCGTGCCGGAGAAGCTCGCCGGCGAGAGCTTGTGGGCATTTTTAGAGCATAGCTCCATGATCCGTAAACACAACAATGTTTATTTGTTCAGCCAAGCCCACTGTAACATCTGTGTTATATGCTTGCATGCTGTATCTCTGGAACGAACTGTATGTACATACATACCAATAACAATGTGTTAATCGAAAACCAATTGTTTCCCCGACCATGATATAACAACGACTAAAACAGCAACAGCAAAACGCTGTGAGCAACATTCAATATTTAAACGGTTTTCTTTCGTTCAAAACACGATATTAACTTTGATAGAACCAATCACACGGCATCCCGGCGGTGGCCCTCTCTAAGGTACTTGGCCGCCAACTCTTCTGCGCAGATGCAGTTCGAGTAAAAGAGCACACGCTCCCACTCCTCCTGGGTGCGCCTCTCGCGAGGGATGGCCATTAGGCACCGATACTGCCTCTCGAGGGCGTCCCTGTCCGGTTCAGCTGTAGCCGGAGCCGGAGACATAGCTGAAGACGGAGCTGGGGTCGGAGCCGTGGACGGCGCTGGAGGCGGAGCTGGGGTCGGAGCCGTGGACGGCGCTGGAGGCGGAGCTGGGGTCGGAGCCGTGGACGGCGCTGGAGGCGGAGCTGGGGTTGTTGTTGTTGTTGTTGTGTTTCCCCTCGGCCTCGGCTCAGGGCCGAGGCGTAGTCGTATGACTCCTGAGGTAGCGGTAGGCGGCCGCCAAGGCCGCCACCACGTCGCCGCGTCGTAGATCGGTTCGCTGAGCGAATATGTTCCCTAGGGAACGGAGACGGGTGCCGGCCAGAGCCGGGCACCGTATCAGAACATGGTGCGGTGTATCTGCCTCCTCCCGGCAGAGGGAGCAGCGAGCCGCCGGGCAGAGCTTGTCGTTGCAGCCTGCACAGGACGGGGAGGGTGGCGGCCGATCCTGTGCAGGTACTGCTCGGAGCCACTCCAGTGGCCGGCGCGGAGCTGATGTACTTCGACGGCGTCCTCTCTGGAGGCGCTGCGGACGGGAGGTGGTGAGGCGTCACCCCAGATAGATGAAAACCAGCCGGGGGCCAGTTGGTCCGCCACACCTGGCTAGCGGTGCGCTTGACGGCGCCGGTCGCTGTGCGATGATCGATTGGGGTGTCTGTTTGGGGAAGGGAACACGCCTCCTTCGCGATGGTATCGGCTCGCTCGTTCCCCGCAACACCGCAGTGTGCAGGGATCCATTGGAGGTGGATGCGACGGCCTTGCTGGTGCAGCTGGAGGAGCTGGCGCCAGACAGCGGCGCCCAGCTCGGAGGTCTGAGCAGCCGGTCCAGGCTCGAGTGTGGCCAGAGCAGCCCGGGAGTCTAGGCAGATGTACACAGGGAGTTCAAGCGGAGCATCCAGGAGGGCGACGCGCTGGGCGGCCTCCCGGATGGCGACGAGCTCCGCTCGGGTGCTACTGCAGAGGCGGCCAGCTGGGGCGCGGACCTCCACAGGGGGTCCAACAGGGGGATGATGAGGGCTCCGCCGCCGCCGTTTGCCACCCCGTCGCTGGCCGAGCCGTCCGACCAGACCCAAATCGCCTGGGGTGGGAGCGAGGCGAGATGGGACTCGGCAGCTTCGCGTCTGCGTTGTGCGGATGAGGAGCGGCCGCCGGACGGTCCCACGTCCAGGGCGAAAGTGATGCCTGCGGTATCGGTCCATGGGGGAGCGACACTTGCAGGCGCTCTTCGATTGGCAGGTCACCGGCCCCAGCGCTGTTGAGCGCCGCGCGGCCTACCTCTCGCCAGCCCGCAGTTGCCCGGAGCCGGCGGCGGGGGCCTGGAGCTGCGGCGACTCGGAGGGGGTCCTCCTCTGGCAGGGAGTCAGCCAGTGTGACTAGTCGGGCCGCGAGGACCTGACGGCGGACGGCTGTCGGCTGGATGCCGGCCTCTGCCAGGACGGCGTGCGAGGGGTGGAGAGCGGGCAGCCGGTCACGACCCGCGCTGCGGCGCGTAGTTCGCGGTCGATGAGTTCCGCGTGGGAGGTCGACGCAGCAGGAAGCCAGGCGGCAGCGGCGTATTCTAGTGCGCCCCTCACGTAGCCGTTCGCCACCGTGCGCAGCTGACCCTCGCAGAGGCCCCATGAGCGGCCCGTGATTTTCCGCAGCTGTGCTATGCGGGGGGCTACTTTCCGACGCAGGTCGCGGCAGTGTTCTCCAAAGTGAAGGAGCCTGTCGAATTTGACGCCCAGGAGTTTCAGGTGATCCGTTCCGGGGACAGTCGAGCCGGCCACATGGATTGAAAGATTTGCCGCGTCCTTGCTCCACTGCGAGAGAGCCAGGACCTGCGTCTTCGCTCCTGCGATGCGGAGCTGGGGTCGGAGCCGTGGACGGCGCTGGAGGCGGAGCTGGGGTCGGAGCCGTGGACGGCGCTGGAGGCGGAGCTGGGGTCGGAGCCGTGGACGGCACTGGAGGCGGAGCTGGGGTCGGAGCCGTGGACGGCGCTGGAGGCGGAGCTGGGGTCGGAGCCGTGGACGGCGCTGGAGGTGGAGCTGAGGTCGGAGCCGTGGACGGCGCTGGAGGTGGAGCTGGGGTCGGAGCCGTGGACGGCGCTGGAGGCGGAGCTGGAATCGGAGCCGTGGACGGCGCTGGAGGCGGAGCTGGGTCCCTCTGTGGTGGGTCAGACCCAAGCACAACCTCACAATGCTCGACGAAATCGAAGTCCCCCCATTCAACTTCTATCGGTGACTGGAAATCTGGGGTGTCCAGGTGGAAGCTGGAGAAGCCACCGGGGACGGCCGTCCTGGCCTCTTCCAGCTCCCTCCCAGACACCTCCGGGACAACGTCGTCCAGCTCGGTGAGCGGCGCTGATCCACTCGCGCCGGTTCTTCCGAGCCGGTCCCGGTTTTCTGTGCAATGCGATGGGAGCGTGTGTGGCAGACGTGAAGACAAAAAGTGCGGAAGCACAACATAACGGGTTTCAAACCATAAGCATCGCCACCGGAAAATAAGTGAGGGGGCCAGCCAAACATTAACCTGATGCTAACAACAAGCTTTCCACGCTAGGACCAAAAGCTGTTTGAATTTCCACTGTGAGTCACTCCTAATTTTGAATCAGCCTCCCCCGGAGTACAATTGGGCGCCCCACTTGAACATGGAACGCCCTCATTGATTTTTGGCCGCCCTCTACTTTGTGGTTTGGTGCCAGTATTTCTCAATTGGCCACCCTTTTTAAAGTTTCAGCCAATTTTCTAAAAACAAATATTTATAAATACTAAACACTGAAAGCAGCACCACCTATAACAGGAAGCAAATAGTTCATCAATCTTCGCCAGGGTGACAGCCTCCGGTCAAAGTCTAAGGAGGAACAAAAAGGAAGCCTGTTTTCGAACACTAAGATGATTTTCTGTGTTCCAATGATGTCCGCATAAAACCTCAAACTGGGATTTTATATTTCATGACACAGCATATTGCATACGGTGGCTATCATCGTCCAAGAGAGATGGGAATGTCCCTAAAGCAGCGCCATCTATACTGCGCCTAGCTTTTCGGGTTCACTTGGATAGCTATCGCTAGCTATGGGCAGGGGCGGATCCAGAAATTGCTGAAAGAGGGGAATAATCCAGAGAGGCCTGGCCTCCTCGAACTGTGCCCGGAATAGCTATTGGGGGCTTGACCGTGCAAGGTATAGATTTTCACACAAAAAAACGTACATACACACATTGGCAGACGCAGGCGGGTGCCATTCCGGCCATGCCCCCCCTAAAGCGCTGGAGGGGGAACTATATTTTGCCCCCCAAACGCCGGAAAATTTTTTTGTAAAAAAGATGTTTTACACTAGGTCTGTAGAGCAAAATAATCTTCGCTCCCACCTCCCCCCCGCCCCCGAGAGCGATCATGTACTTGGAGCATACGCATCGGAAAGGGGGGCAGGCCCCAATTTTTTGGCCCAAAAATTCGTGATCTCAGTCAAAATGATAGAAAACCGGACATTCTTACATCCAGCCGCTGCGGAAGGCAACGAGGAGCCCAAATTCGAACAGTTTTGGTCCTGATGTTGAACGTTTTTTGTCAGCATCAGGTTGAAGTTTGGCTGCCCCCTTCCCACTATTTTGCTGGTGGCGACACTTATGACTTGGAGAGGTAGCTTATACTAGGTGTGTCGAGCACTGAAAAAGATGTTTACACTAGCCCGCGCCCCACCGGGGGTCCGGCGCCACCTTCGCCCCACCGGGGGGCCATCGATGGCCCCCCTCTAACTCCGAAAATATGGGCGTTAGCGCAAATCTGCAAAGTGCAATAGAAAGCTCGCGTGAATTCAGTAAGAAATTACTTCGCATGTTTTAGTGCTCAGGTCAATGGTTTGACCTCCAGAGGTCAAATTAGGTCAAGATCGGCTATTTTCACTCAAATATGCAATGATTAAGCAAACTGGGCATAACTCTTATGTCATTAGAGCTATTGAGGCCTGGTAAAGTACATTTGATAGCAAATTGCCTGTACTTTTTCCGCTATGTGGAACGTAAAGACCTCCCGCCAGTGGTTTGACCGCCAGAGGTCACCTCGTGACCTAATATGACCTGAGGTCACGAAAGGTCAAAAAGTGACCTTGCCGTATATCAAATGAAAGCCAGTGACAAGACAAACACGATGGTGTTTGTTTCACCGCTCTAGCTCAATTAGGTCAAAAGTTATTGTCAAAATACTGTTTTTGACCTCCGGTGACCTTGGATGACCTTGGAAAAGTCAAAGGGCAAATATGACCCCTGGGATCCGTGAAAGGGTGTCCAAAAACGTTGTTCTGAGCAGTCTGAGTATTTGCAATCATTTTTGTGGCTTTTATATCATGAAATAGCTTTTCCCCATGCTTTTCCAATGGGAGAGGTCGCCTCGTGACCTGACCTCAGGGCACGAAATCGAAAAATCCCGGATATACACCTTGTAGACCCTGGAGGGGTCATGAAGTGTAGGAAGTTTCAAATCGATCGACTTTGAAATGTAGCTCTTACAGAGCTCTAAAGTGAAGTGAGGTGACCTTGGTTGACCTCGTCTGGTGACCTGACCTTGGGTGACCCGGGGTAAAAAATTTCAGGGATGATGGGAAAATGATGCAGTGAGAGGTAGAGCCCTCAACCGCGGTGCTGCGCCTCGTCGTTTTTCTGCTATCCCGGAAAAACCTTAGGGGGGCCATCGATGCCCCCCTCGGTGGGGCGAGGGTTAAGTCTCTAGAGCATAAAAATCTTCGCTCCCTCCCCCCAAACTCGGGTCTGCGTCCACCCCTGCATACAAATACACAACACCAGTGTAAAGTCAAATGAAATTGGTTTTACCAGCCTCTCGATTTTTTCAGCTGATTATTCCAGAGGAACCGCAGATGCTCTCGAGTGTCATCAGCTCGCAGCACCCCCAGTTGCTTGGCTATCTTGGTTTTGTTGTCCCAGATCTCGTTTCTTTTTGCCTGACCGCTATTTGTCCGAAATCTTCCAAAAAGTACCTGTGCGTTGCAATAAGCACTGATTGAACAATTCGAAAATTGCTTTGAAGACAGGCATCTAGTATAGAACATGTTGATCATAATGGACCAGTCGCATTCAGATCGCAAAAAAATGAAATGGTTTAAGATATCACGATATCACGGAAAAGAAATCACGAGATGAATCTATAATATGAATCTATGAATGGAAATAAACTTGAAACTTACGTGTTTGTCGGGGAGGAAAGTTCTGAACAGTGTGAGTCGCCGCCGCTCTTCCTCGTCTTGTGCTTTTTTGCTACGGCGAGGCATTTTTGCTTTCCACGAATTAAGTAAACTGAACTGTCACACGATAACAACTGTCGATTTTAGCAGGTTAATCAGGGTCATAGGCGTAGGAACAAGGATGGGGGCAGTGGGCCATGGCTCTAATGTCAAAGATCTTAACCCCCTCCCTTGTGGCCCCCCAGCCACCTTCACCCTGGTGGGGGGGTGTTTGTTTAATCATAGGCAGATCCAGGGAGGGCAAGGGGGCACGTGCCCCCCCCGATCGACCCTCGGCGCCCCCCTGAAATGTCGCTTCCCACCCCCCCCAGGATGCGAAAGTCGGCGCCCACCGATAGGATTTGGCGCCCACTTGATAGCTTTTGCCGGTCATAAGTGGCGCCCCCTGGTCCGGATGGCGCCCCCGGTCCGGATGGCGCCCCCCGATCGGCAATCCTGGATCCGCCTATATGTTTAATCACTCCCCCTCGAACTTGGCTCCTATGAACTCAGAACTCGGAAAGGCCCCAGGGGGCTGTTCAAAGACCCTCACCGGGGTGAGGGTTAAACATTGGGCCTTTGGCGTTGACTGGAAGGAAACGACTTCAAAATACATATTACCCACTTCCCCGTCAATATTCTGAACGTGTTTATGCAATGAGGTCAGCGTCACTCATTAAGTGGAACAGTCACGTGAGTCCTTTGGGAAACCCCTCCCCCATAGGCGGATCCTGGAAAATATTGGTTAAATGGGTCTCCGAGCACTGGCTTCACCACGGGGGCGGGGATACGGCCCCCATTGCTGGGAAGTGGGGGCCGGCCCCGGTTTTGTCCGGAAATACCATTGAAAATACTGAATTCAAGCGGACGTCTGGGTTTAAAGCATTCCACCACTGCCCCCCCCATTTGCCTCCGCCACACCCCCCCTCTCTCACTGGGAAATACGTAGCGACGCCCTTGCCCCGAGCGATGGTCTCGAGGCCATTGACGGATATAATAGGGTCATGGGGCTCAAGCCTCCCCCTCCCCGAAATATCAAAGTGCGTGCCCATGGTAACTTCGCAGCGGCAGCCTACTCCGCGACTATTGGTGCCAGCTCCCCCCTGCAAGCTCCGAAAATCGGTTTTGGGTAACCTGAGTTTTGGTCTCAGGGGTGGGGGAGGGGAGGGGAGGGTGGGCGGCAAAGGGCAGCCGAATATCGCTTGATCCCCCTAGAAATTAATAATGGCTAGGAAACTTGACTCAATACACCCCTATCTTTACTTCGCTGTGAACGCCTATGGCAAACCTTCAAGTCTTGTCTGTAAACAAAAGCAGCTGTTTCCCAATGCATACGGCTGTCTCCAAGATGTCCATTCCAAAGAAGGAAAAGTGATGAAAAGCACGCTGGCATCTGAGTTTTTCCATATATTAAAATCTTAAAAGGGACAAATCAATGTATAAAGAATATTGATACACTTGCATTTGACTTTTGAGAAAGTTATTATTTAATAGTTTTTTTCAGAATTACAAATACTCTTGTACCTCAGTCAGCTGACGTAAGTTTTATTTACTACGATGCGCGAAATCAACAACCTAGCTTTCGAATTAACTACGTAGCTCGCCTTGGTTTTATGAAACTGGGGTAAGTAGTTATTAGTTCATTCGAAGTGTTGTGGTAAATAGTTCATACTATTTACTACGATGTTTATGAAATCGGCTTCAGCTCGGGGCCCAAGTAGATCAAAAGCCCCAGAGCTGCTCAGGGGACACCAGATCGGCCCATAGGGCAACAGATCAGCCTCGAGGACAAACAATCAGATCAGTGGTCCCCGACCAGCTCGGGGCCCAGATCAGCTCGAGAATACCAGATCAAGTCAGGGGCACTTAATCAGCTTAGGAGCCCCATGCCATCTCAGGGACCCTCACCAGCCCCTGTAGGCCCATCTCAGCTCAGAGCCTGGGAGCTGCTCAGGAAATCAGGTAATCGACTCAGGAGGCCTGGGTCAGCTTAAAGGGCACCATATTAGCAATGGGCACCAGATTAGCTCAGAGGGAATCAGAAGGGCTCAGGAGACACACTGATGACTCAGCAGGCACCAGATCGACTCAGGGGGCATTATTTAAGTTTAGGAGGCAGTATATCTGCTCAGGGTGCACCAGATCGATCAGCGCAGGGGGCAAGTTCAAGTCAGGGGCACTAAATCAGCTCAGGGATCCCTCACCAGCTCGGGGCCCAATCAGTTCAAAAGCCCCAGAGCTGTTCAGGGGACACCAGATGCCCATAGGGCACCAGATCAGCTTCGGGGACAAACAATCAGACAGTGGTCCCCGACCAGCTCGGAAATACCAGATCAAGTCAGGAGGCACTTAATCAGCTCAGGAGCCCTATACCATCTCAGGGGCCCTCATCAGCCTCTGTGGGCCCAGCTCAGCTCAGGGCTTTAGAGCTGCTCATGAAATCACGTAAGGAGGCCCAGATCAGCTTAAAGGATACCAGATTAGCTCAGGGGGCACCAGGCTAGCTCAGAGGGCATCAGATGGGCTCAGGAGGCACCAGATCGACTCAGGGGCATTAGTGCAGCTCAGGTGGCACCAGATCGATCCGCTCGGAGGCCAGATCAGCTCCCAGCCCCCCAGACTATGGCAGGAGCCTAAATCAGCTCAGGGAGCAACATAACAGCTCAGGGGACACAAGGTGGGCTCAGGGCCCACCAAACCAGCTCAGGGGGGCACCAGGCCATCTAAGGAGACATCAATAATCAGCTGAGGGGGCACCTAATCAGCTGAAGAGGCACCATAATGAATTAGGAGACAGAATCAACTTGGGGAGGCATGAAATCAGTTCGGGGGCCCGAATCAGCTCAAGGGGCACTAAATCAGCTATTAGGGCACCTAGCAAGTTCGGAGGCATTACACTAACTCAGAGGGCGTTATATAGGTTCAGGAGGCACAATTATTTGCTCAGTGGTGCACTCGATTGACTCAGGGGCACCAGATCAGCTTAGAGGGCAAGTAATCAGCTTAAGGGGCCAAGACCAACTGGAGAGGCCAGGGGTGTAATTTTCTATCTCTTTGGGGTGCCCGAGCACCCCAATCCTAATTTAAGCACCCCCAATCATGTGCTGAGCACCCCCAATACATGTGCCGCCCCTGGCTTATCGCCGCTGCCCTGAACAATGGCATACTATTTTATCACTGCCGCCCTAATTCGTGCCAACCCTGGCAAGTTTCCCCGTACCGGATGAACCCCGATTGGTGCCACCTCTAGCTTATCAATGCCGCCTGGCTTATCACTTTTTCCATGATTTGGTGATTTGTGACACCACATCACTGCCGCCCCCGCCTGATCACTGCCGCCCCCTGGCTGATAACCACCGCCCCTGACTGATTGCTATCGCTCCCTGGCTGATACTGCCACCCCTGGTTGATTGACAACTGCCGCCCCCTGGCTGATAACTGCCGTCCCTGGCTGATCACTGCCGCCCCTAACTGATAACTTCCGCCCCCTCGCTGATTACTGCCACCCCTGGCTGATAACTGCCGCACCTGGCTGATCACTGCCGCCCCTGGCGATCGATAACTGCCGCCCTGGCGGATTGATAACTGCCACCCACTGGCTGATAAATGCCACCCCTGGCTGATCACCACCGCCCCTGACTGATAGCTACTGCCCCTTAGCTGCTAACTGCCACCCCTGGCTGAACACTGCCGCCCCTGGAAGATCACTGCCGCCCCCTGACTGATAACTGCCGCCCCCTGATTGATCACTGCTGCCCCCGGCTGATCACTTCCGCCCCTCGTTCACCAGTTCACTACTGCCGCCCCTGGCTGATCACTGGCGCCCCCTCGCTGATCACTGGCACCCCTGACTGATAACTGACGCCCCTTGGCTGATCACTGCCACCCCCTGGCTGATAACTGCTGCCCATGGCTGATCACTGCCGCCTCTGGCTGATACCTTCCGTCCCCTGGCTGATAATTGCCGCCCCCTGGCTGATCACTACCACCCCTGACTGATAACTGCCGCCCCCTGGCTGATCACTACCGCCCCTGACTGATAACTGCCGCCGCATGGCTGATAACTGCCGCACCTGGCTGATTACTACCGCCCCTTGACTGATATCTGCTGCCCCTTGGCTGCTAACTGCCGCCCCTGGCTGATCACTGCCGCCCCCTGGCAGATCATTGCCACCCCCTGACTGATAACTGCCGCCCCATAGCTGATGTCTGCCGCACCTGGCTGATCACTACCGCCCATGGCTGATCACTGCCGCCCCCTTGCTGATCACTGCTGCCCCTATCTTATTACTGCCGCCCCTGGCTGATCACTACCACCCGCTGACTGATAACTGCCGCCCCTGGCTGATCACTGCCACCCCTGGCTGATCATTGCCGCCCCTGGCTGATCACTGCCGCCCCCTAGCTTATCACTGCCGCCCTCTAGCTGATCACTACCGCCCCCGGACTGATAACTGCCGCCGCTTGGCTGATAACTGCCGCTCCCTGACTGATCACTGCCGCCCCCTGGCTGATGACTGCCGCCCCTGCCTGATCAGTGCCGCCCCCTGGCGGATCACTGCCGCCCCTGGCTGATCCCTGCCGCCCCTGGTTCATCACTGACGTCTCCCGGAGCAGTGAGCATCCTGGGGATATCTGGGCAGTGAGCGTTCTGGGATAGCATCCTTCTGTGGATATCACTAGCATCATGTCATATCTGAGGGGCGTTAGTTTTAATTTCATATTTTCATCCTAATAGTCTTTCATGTTTTACATAACGTCGAGTTTCATGTTACCTTCTCGCTGACCCTAGTCTGTCGTGTGAAATTGTTTATGTCATTTTTATAGTATTTGTATTTCTTTTTTATATATGTTTTAAATAATTTTCTGATACAATTTTCACAACCTGATGTGTTTTCCCACCTGGGCCCCATTTCATAAAAGGCGTAACTTACACTTCTAGCGTAGAAGTAGCATAATGCAGCGTAGAAAGTGAATAATACACCACAATCTTGTTTCACAAAAATGCAGCGTAAAATACAACTACTTGCAAAGTTACGCTGCTCTAACTACGCTGTACTGGAATGCAGCATAGAATTTTGTCAATATTGTTTCATATAGCAGACAACATACACGTTCAATATGTAAAACACTCCTGAAAAGCTATGCAAGATATAGCAGCGTAACATTTATCATACAATGAAGTAAAACATTAAAAATATATAATTTCTTATGAAATTCTGAATCTGAGGCAAAATTAGGTAGTGTAGAAGGAAAAAAAGAGTTATGAGTGTAAAATAACTTAAATAAAAAAGATGTGCAAGTTTTTCCTTGCACAGGTATGAAGTGCAAGTTGCACATGCCAAATTCTATTGAGACCTGTGGCGAAAATGATGATATACCTAGGTACCTAAGTACCAGCATCTTGATCTAGTTATTCTTCAAAGATGTTTACTCACTATTCCTTTCCCAGTTTCACGAAATTATAAGGTTCACAGACCTTTCGCAGTTCACACATGATTAGTAAACACAATTCACCTCAAATTCCACTGAACTACACTCGCACAACAATGCAATAACCTTTTTAGGGCCTTCTTGACAGTAACTACCTAAAAAATGAGGTATGGCCAAAAACAAATACGTCGTTTTTTATTGCGTCAGCTGTTAGTGCATCTTCCTCCGCAGTACTTGTAAAAGTGCATTATAAACTTAAAAATCGAATAAGAGAAAAAAGTACAATAATTTTCATTCAAATAATTTATTGAAAATATACGTGCCATTTTTAATGTCAATAAAGCAGTTATATGCCATATTTGAAAGGGCTAACTCTATTCTGGAATTGGGCGTAATTCACGCTGCATTTGATATCTACGCCGCTTTCGCGTGAATGTCACCGCTCTTTCTGAAACGTGATTCTGAGTACGGCGTAACTTTGCAGGTGAATGTGGTGTAAAACACGCCGCATTTCTACAACTTTTATGAAATGGGGCCCGACTTGTTGAGTCTCGTGTGGCAATGTTCTATTTACGTATGTTATTTCGTGTTATGGACGCCGTATGACCCTAGATGACGGCGCGTCCTAAAACCCTTAATATGACGATAGACCGTCTCCCGGCTGATCACTACCGCCCCTGGTTCATCACTGCTGCCCTGATTCATGCCGCCTCTGGCTCTTCGATGCTGTCCCCGGCATATTTTGACCCAAATCCGCGCTGCCCCGAATTATCGCTGCCGCCTCTGGTTCATCACTGCTGCCCACTGGCTTATCACTGTCTCCCCTGGTTCATCACTGCCGCCCTAATTAATTATTGCTGCCCTGATTCACGCCACTCCTAGCTCCCTGTTTTAAATTAACCCATATATAAGCGGCCCCTGGTTAGACACTTCCTCCTTCCAATCCTCACTGCCACCTCCGGCTGATCACTGCCACCCCTGGTTTATCGCTACCAAGGAGATTAATCCAGCCATGGCCCCCAAAACCGGTCAAACTTAGGCCCTGCTGTCAGCACAATTTGTCAGCAGGAATCTCTAACACTCTTCCAGAAAGCAAACAGCAGCCCACTATCGTCTAATTGTTATCTGCTTGCCTATTGGAGGAATTTCTCAAACCGAGTAAATGGCAGACTGCTGTTGCCGTGCTTTTACTGTTTTAGCGTCAGCCAGGGGTGATTTTTATTTTGGGGTGTGCAACCACCCCAATCATAATTTGAGCACCCCAATACATGTGTCGCCCCCCGGCTCAGCATTGCTGCCCTGATTCATGCTGTCTCCGTCTTACCACTGTGATTCATGTCGTCCCCAGTTTATCACTACCACCCTGATTTATGCAGCCATGCTTCATCACTGCCGCCTCGTGCCTATCACTGCCACCCCAATTTGTGCCAGCCCTGACTTATCACTGCCGCCCTGATTCAAACAGCACCCGGCTCATCACTGCTGCCAGTATCTATCCCCGGCTTATCACTGCCACCCTGTTTCATGCCGCCCTCAACTCATCACTACCGCCTCGGCTAATGAATGCCGCCCCTGACTTATCCCTTCCGCTCTAATTCGTGCCGCCCTGGGCTCATGACTGCCGCCCCCAGCTCAGGGACGGCGAATGCCATTTTCGGGAGGGTGTGCAAGATTTTCTGGAGTTGGCGCCTTCCTTTCCAGGGGGCGCCTCCATTCCCAGGGGGCGCCTTTGGCTTCCTAGGGGCGCCCACTCAGTGGGGGTGGGGCGCCGACATCATTTCGCTATGTTGAGTGGATAAATTGTGTCTATTTGCTCTCCATCGGACGGGTTTGATGACAGGGGGTACCATTCATATGTGAAACTGTTTTATTTTGTATAGAGGATCCTACCTCTTCAGGTAGGCGGTGTTTTGGCCTGATTTTTTCTTGGCCGGCCAGGGGCACCGCCAAAATCCAGGGGCACTTCCCCGGATCAATCCAAAACCGAGCGTGCAGAAATACTTTTGCACAACCTCATTCTTTTCAGGGTGTGCAACTGCACACCCTGCCCCCCGGAATCCACCGTCCCTGCCCCAGCTTATCTCTTCCGCCCTGATGCGTGCTACCCGTATTTTATAACTACTACCTACGGCTCACCATTCCCGTCCTCGGCTTTTCCCTTTGCCTTGATTCGTGTCGCCCCCGGCTTATCAATGCCGCCCCCTCCCCAACCTATCACTTCCGCCCTGATTCATGCCCCCCTAGTTCATAACTGCTGGCCCCGAGTCATCACTGCCGCCATCGCCTTATCACTTCCACTCTGATTCGCATCGCTCCGAGTTCATAGCTATTGACCCTGGCTCATCACTGCTGCCCTCGACTTATGACTTTGCCGTGCTTCTTGCCGTCCCGGCCAATCACTGCCACCCCCAGCTTATCACTTCTATCCTAATGTGTGCCGTTCTTAGTCTATAACTGCCACTCAGGGCTCATCACTGCAGCACTGATTCTTACCGCCGCTGGGTGCTAGGGTAAAAATAAAGGGCGTCAGGGCAAAAATAAAGGGCATGCACGGGTACAGTGGAGCTGCCATATTTATTAATATTTACAGAACAATATACGCGTTGTTTGAAGTGATATCAGTGTTTTTTGCTTTCTTTTCACGTAGCGATTAAGTCCTTTGCTTTTATTTCAATATCCATCCACTCTGCCATTCCGAAAGTTAAATTTAATCCCGCAAAACTGATATACTTCAATCGTGGATAGATTTATATCTCAGATTGAATTTTTTGAAGACGCGTATGTAGCTTTGGGATGTCGCCCAAAAAGCAAACATGTTTCGAAAAAGCTGTAGAATGCCTGCCCAACATTAAGATAGAATGTTCCCTGTGCTATAAAAGGCTAAAAAAGAGATGAATAACGGATTTAATGCAATGAAGGGGTGCCGCCCCCGCAATGCCGCCGCCTCTATAGGGTGCCGCCCCCACCGGCTGAGCACCCCCAAAGATTTTGGGAAAATTACACCCATGTGAGAAGCCACGAGATGAGCTCAAGGAGCACCAGATTAGCTTCAGCCGTACGATTATTGGCGACGATGAGGCATTAGGTGGACACATACTAGGTGCCCATACTCTTCCCGGGTGCTTGGAAAGGCGACAGAATGCTCTGGCTGACCGAAAAAGGTATTGCGTTGTCCAACAATAGTTTCAATCGCTACATGTGGTTCAGTTACATCTAGGTTTAACGGCGTAGGGCACTAAATTTCGAGCGGCACGGCCCAAATTGGGCAATCAAAACAACCTGGTAATCAAAAGGGCACCCCGGCAATGATGGGGGCACGTGCCCCATGTGCCCCCTGGCTGCACCCCTGGACAGTAAATGAACTACGGGAGGCATTAAATAAGTTCAGGGGGCCCGGATCAGCTCAAGGGGCACTAAAGCAGCTAATAGGGCACCAGGCAAGCTCGGAGGCATCAAACTAACTTAGAGAGCATTATAATTAGATAAAGCACTATAAATTGGAGAGCATTATATAGGTTCAGAAGTCACAATTATTTTCTCATGGGGGGGCACCAGATTGACTACGAGGGCATCAGATCAGCTCAGAGGGCACATGATCAGCTCCAGGGGCCACAACCAGCGCTCAGGGGGCACCAGATGAGCTCAAGGGGCACCAGATTAGCTCCGCCCGTACGATTACTGGCGATGATGAGGCATTATCTGGAAACGGATTACGTGTCTATACTCTTCCCGGGTGCTTGAAAAAGCGACAGAATGCCCTAACTGACCAAAAAGGCACATAATTGTGAAACAATAGTTTACATCGCTAAATGCAGTCTAATTCCATCTCGGCTCAACGGCGTAGGGCACTAAAGTTCGAGCGGCACGGCCCAAAGAGGGTACACCACCTGGCAATCAAAAGGGCACCCCGGCACCGATGGGGGCACGTGCCCCTATGCCCCCTGGCTGCGCCCCTGGATCGGCTCTCGGTGAACCCTAAAATGTCGCGTCCCATCCCCTCCCCCAGGATGCGAAAATCGGCGCACACCGATAGGATTTAGCATCCATCTGATAGGTTTTGCCGGTCAAAAGTGGCGCCCCCTCTGGTCCGGATGGTGTCCTCCCCGGAAGTTGCTTCATCCATTAGTACGCATGAACAATCAAGAAGAAAATCAGAAAAAATTGTTTTTACAGTAAAAACTTACACTACCCAGATTCGAACCCGTATTACCTGTGTGAGTGTCGGGAATGGAGACCACTATACCAGTCCCGCTGTGCGACGCCTGCCCGAGTTTAAAACTTTCCTGATTAGTTTTCTCAAGCCGAATGTTTTGGACAAACTTATGTAATTTGCGTATTTTTGAGGCTTAATAAAAATAAACTGAATACTAATACAACATAAACATATTTTTTTACGGCAAAAAAACATTTCTAGAACTTAAAACTTTGAATGATAGAATAGAGGTGAAGAGCAGGTTACAGCCTATCATTGATATTGTTAACAAATTTGAATAATTGTTGAGTGGTCTCCCAAAATTTAACAGAAGATGATTGACGGTACCAGAATCAAGTTTTTTTCAAATATTAAGAAACTACAATAAAACTTTTGCGACAATGTCCCTTTAAGTCTTTAATAGATTCGCCTGCTTTGGAATTGCAGAGCAGAGAAATTCGTGCATTATTCTCAAATTTATAGAGGGAACCAAAGATGTAGACGGGTATGGTGAGAGCTCAAATGGGTACATTTCAATTGTTGAAAGGGTACTCTTGTTTTCTTTATCGGGCATTTGTTTCCTCCTTTGGAAAGGAAGCCTCGTTACGGGTCATTATTGTCGTCAGCAAAGGGCACGATAGCCCTTGCCGAAGGGCGAGCTGGCGTCTAGAAGGGCACTGGTCCCCAGTGGAGGACAATAAAACGGGCTGAGAACCATGGGAACGGACTGGACACCAATAATAATTCCCAGTTTGTATGCAAAGATCGGACTCCGAACACACTTGTACCTTACTCGACTGAAAAAGACCTTGTCCAGACAACAATCACCGGGGCCCGGATCCAGCGTCGGCCGTCGCTCCCGACGTCACCCTCCTTCCTGTCGACGCGGCTGCTGCCGTCGTTTCGTCTCCCCGGCTGTGGCGACGCCATGAGGCATCGCCGACAGGCCACCATCGGACCGCCTCTGTATAAAAAGACGATTCTGGCGGTAATTTTAGCCGACGTCGCTGGTGCGACCCGACAACATGGAGACGGATTGGCTGCCGGTGTCGGAGCCGACGCGGTGGCACGGTCGCGTCGAAATTGACGCAGCGCCAACTAAAGCGCTGGATTAACACCGTCTGCGCCGCATGGCGGTCCGGCGAAATGTGCCTGGTAAAATTGTGAGGTGGAAGCACTTAACCCGATTACAAGAGCTTTTAGTGCCGTCTGGTCATCGGGTCTTGTAAAATGCGCCATTGCGGGACCCGACCAGTGACGGATCCAAGGGGAGGCCCAGGAGGCCCACCCCCCCCAGCTCCGAAGCGCCTCAGCATAGCTGAGCTCATATCAGGCGCCTTCGGCGCCCGATATGAGCGGCGCACCAGTACCCATTTCGTGCGCCAAGGTGGTAGATACCACTTATTCCACTTGAATTAACACATAGTCCTTAAAACCATGGCAAAGCGCCCCTGCCCAAACACTAGACGCCTTGACTGGTCTTTTGCGCCCCAGTAAAATGTTGAAGATGAAATTTAGAAACCTAACAAAAGCGCCCCGGCAAAGAAAAGGCGCCACTAGATAGTAGGATTGCGCTATGGGGAACTAATGCACCACTGAGTAGCCTAGACGCCCCCTGGATGAAGCGCCCCTGGGTATCCTAGGCGCCCCCTGGATAAAGCGCCCTACGGATATCATATGCACCCTTGGCTAGGAAAGGCGCCCCTGGGCAGCAACGGCAAATCTTAGCAACATAGGTGCCCTGAACAGCATAAGCGCCCCTTAGATAGAAATAGGCGCTTTAGGAAAATAAAATGCTCACCTTGGGTAGAAAAAGGCGCCCTTTGATAGCCTAGGCGCCCACTGGAAAAAGCGCCCTACGAATGTCATATGTGTAGATAGCCTACTGTTGACCCGACCGCGAGTGAGCAGTACCTCACTGCTGTGCAGTACGTTTGTTGTAGATGGCGCTGTACCTGTTAGCCAATGCTCCTGCCACACGGCAGATGGCAGAGCGGCGTGACCTCTCTTCCGGTCATTATTTGGAAATTTGTTATTTGACTTTTAGGAAGTGATTTAAGTGATGAGTATTATGACAAATTCAAAGTTATAGTTAAATTGTGTAGTTATTAATTCCGAGCGTGTTTAGAAAGTTTGTATTAGGCCTTGCTTATCAATCATTTTTCCGGTGCCGGGTCATGCGGTGACCCAGGGCTTATTTCCTGTCTAGACTGCGAGCGAGACGGACCTACGTGTCTTCTATTGTGCATCATTTCTTCAACCGGAACGTGAGTTGAACTAAGTTGAAAGTGTTTAGATTGATAATTGAAATAATTCAAAGCAGCTTCTCATTAGTATCTTAATATTGTTCGGTGTTGTACCTTTATTTCTCTGGATTGAGGTTTCATCTGCGGTAGATTCGAACTTGTGCTGAGTTTGAGCTTCTATATATTTTCTGCTATCGCCGTCGTGCTTGGATTTCCTGTCGGTATCTTATTTTATAATCATGTTTATCTTGCTAGTACGTTTTCATGGTCAGTTTTGACTGTTGTGCTTTTTGGTGAAAATAATTTATTTTCACCAGGACGGGACATTTGTCCCGGGACTTCGTCCCTCGACCGGATTTAGTCATGGAGTCGCTATTGGTGCGATGACTACGCCGATGCCTTCAAATACAGCATGCCAGTTTATCACGCCTACTTTTGGACTGGTCTTACGGAATCGGAGTTGAAGTGGAGAGTATTCGGCAATGACACTCGGCCTACACACTCGCAGCACTCCGGACCGTCTACATATGCACCCTTGGATAGCAAAGGCGCCCCTGGACAGCAAAGGCAGCCCTGGATAACACAAGTTCTGTGGACAGCAAAGGTGCCCCTGGGTAGCAAAGGCGCCCCCTAGGAAGGCAAACCTGCGATAGAAAACCCGCCTTTGGATAGCCTAGGCGCCCCTATGGATGAAGCGCCCTACGAATATCAAATGCGTCCTTGGCTAGGAAAGGCGCCCCTGGGCAGCAAAGGCAAATCTTGGTAACATAGGTGCCCTGGACAGCATAAGCGCCCCTTAGATAGAAATAGGCGCTTTAGGAAAATAAAATGCTCACCTTGGGTAGAAAAAGGCGCCCTTTGATAGCCTAGGCGCCCACTGGAAAAAGCGCCCTACGGATGTCATATGCACCCTTGGATAGCAAAGACGCCCCTGGATAGCAAACACAACCCTGGATAACACAAGTTCTGTGGACAGCAAAGGTGCCCCTGGGTAGCAAAGGCGCCCCTAGGAAGGCACCCTTCGATAGAAAAGGCGCCTTTGGATAGCCTAGGCGCCCCCTGGATAAAATAGATGCCCGAGAAGGAAAACGAGCGCCCCACTGGGAAGTACAGGCTCCCTCTGTATAACATAGATGTCCCTTATCCACTTTCAGCTGCCCTGGATTGGAGCAGCGCCCCTCAAGAGTAAAGGCACCCCCTGGATAAAAAGCCACCTCCGGGTATCAAAGGCGCTCCTAGATAACATATGCGCCTCTTGATAGAAATAGGCGCTCCAGGAAAGCAAAATGCGCCCCTTGGTTAAGAAAGGTGCTCTTGGATAGCAAAGGCGTCCCTGGATAGCAAAGGCAAATCTGGGAAACGTAGGTGCCCGGGACAGAATAGGAGCCCCTTAGATAGAAATAGGCACTTCAGGAAAATAAATGCAACCCTTGGATAGAAGAAGTGTCCTTTGATAGTTCAGGCGCCCACTGGATAAAGCGCCCACGGATATCATATGCACTTTTGGATAGCAAAGGTGCCACTGGACAGCAAAGACAACCCTGGATAACACAAGTGCTTTGGACAGCAAAGGCGCCCCTGGATAGCAAAGTTAACCTTTCTTGAAATAGATGATCTGGACAGCATAGGCGGCCATCGATAAACTAGGCGCCTGAGAAAGAAAACAAGCGCCTCACCTGAGAGTAAATGCGCCCCCAGGATATCATAGGTGTCCCTTTCCATCTTCAGCTGCCCTACTGTCTATGGTTTGGCACACCTGTCCGACAGTCGCGCGCTCTGTTACAGGGCTCGAGGGCTCAATTTGAGCATGGACTGCCTTTAACCACATTTCATTAACCTATAACTGAAGGCTTAGTGCTCCATCGCTGCAACTGGGTGTCTTTTTCAGTATGTGTGCCCCACGTCCGAGAACGCTGCCCTCACCAATCAGCAGTCCTCCCCGCTCAGCAGATGAGCGCCTCTTTCTGATAACTAGGCACTTTATTTCAGTGTTCGAGCGCCTTATTTCAGAATTTTTATTCTCCATCTATTTTGGGCTTCTCCTGGATTGCAGAGGCGCACCCTCAAGTGCAAAGGCGCCCCTGGATAGCAAAGTGCACCCCATGTTTGCAAAGGCACTCCAAGATAGCATATGCGCCCCTTAGATGGAAATAATACCTACCTGTGCCATCTTGGGGCTATTCTTATCAAGGGACCAGGAAGAGGAAAGTAAAATGCTCCCTTTGGGTAGCAAAGGTGCCCCTTAACAGCGAATCAGCCCTAGATAACAAAGGTTCTCTGGACAGCATAGGTGCCCTTGAATAAACTGGTGCCCAGAAGAGAAAAATAGCGCCTCACCGGAGACAAAAAGCACACCAGGATAACGTAGGGGCATGTATTCAAATCATGTCTGTGATTGAAAAATACACCTAGACAGCATATGCGCCCCTGGATAGAAAGACACCCCTGGGCAGTAACGGCGCCCCTGGAAAGCAATAGTGCGCCCCTGTGGAGAAAAAAGCCGCCTCCTTAATAACCTAGGCACCGCCCCCGAAATATCAGATGCCCGTGGATAGAACAGACTGCCTTGAATAAAACAGAGGCCCTGGATAGTAAAGGCGCCCTTTGATAGCATAAGCGTTCCTTAGCAACAATATGGGTGCTACGTGAGCTCAAAGTTCACGCGCATCTAAGCCCAATAATAGAGCAATCAACCGATGCCAAAACACTCCTTAAAGCACGGGCGCCAAACTTCCTACGAAGTAAAGGCGCCTCTGGATAGCAAAGGCGACCCTCGACAGTGGTGTAGGTATTCCTGAATAACAGCAGCGTCCCTTGATAAGAATAGCCCCAAGATGGCACAGGTACCCTGCTGATAGGAAAAGCGCCCCTGAATATCAGAGGCACCCTCTGAATGAAGTGCCCATGGAGAGCATAAGGGCGCCCTATGTATAGCAAATTTCTGCCCCCTGGATAGCCTAAGCGCCCCTTGCATAGGGTAGCCGCCACTGGGCAGTATAGGTTACCTTGAATAAAAATACGCCCCTCAATACCAAGGTGAACCTGGATAAGAAAAAGCTCCCCTTGGGCACTGGGTATCAAAGGCACCCCCGGAACAGCAAAGATGCCCCTAAATAGTTAGGTTGCGTCCATTGGGGAGCGACGGCGCCCCTGGGTGGCACAGGTGCCTCATCGAAGCAAAGGCCCCTCCAGAGAGCATAGGTGTCCCTGATGACCACAGGTACTCCTGGACAGCCCCTAAATGGCGTTGCATAATGTTACGACACCTATTATAACGTATGCTATTACATCAAAGTAAAGGTTATTCAGTGTTTAGATCAAGGTCACAGGTCAATTTTAAAGGTGACTGGCCTTGATGATCAAGGCTTGATCAAAGGTCATTGGGAAAATTGGGCACAGCGCTAGTGATAGCGTAAATTAGGCATAATATGTTGGGTTGTGCCGTAATAGGTCAATGACCTTGAAGGACCTTGACCCCAAAATTTCAGATATTGTTTAGAGCCTTCCCTTTTAGCTTCAGCCCTGTTCTTGAGTATTCGCGCCCCATTTCGGCCCGTTGGAGGGTGCTTGAACACCCCCTCGAGGTCTCCCAGTGGCACGAAAAACGTCGGCGCGAAGCGACACAGTACTTGTCACACCTTATCATTGTTTAATTCCGTAACTTTCCCTAAAAATTTAAGGTTGCATCATCTCAGGTCAGGTCACCAGTGCAGGTCAAGTGACCTCAGCCCGAAAAATGTTCAAGTTGGCGTAAGTAAGAAAAGGGTGAATCTATCGAATTCAAACTTGTGCCATATAATGGGCCCAAAAAGTACTAATAAATTTATTCCGGGATTTTTCCCATCGATGACCTAGGGACAGGTACGAATCATGACCTCTCCATTGAAAATGCATGGGGTAAAACGGAAATTTGCCGAAAAAATTGCTCTGTCTGCAGACGCTGCTTGAAATACCTTCGGATTCCCCCAAATCATAGTATCCTAGGCCTCTTTATCGGTTTACGCTGCAAGTTTAGACATGTTACCTCTGAGAGTTCATCGGGGGCTTCCTAAGCAGGTTTTAAGACTTGGGTCAATTGCTTTGCAGGAAATATTGATAAAATCCGTATTTTGATACCATTTTTATTGTTATTGTGAGTTGATTGATATGCATACTGACTATGCTAGGCTAGATGGTGACCGTAACCTAGCCTTAGGTCAGGTCATTTTTATGTTTTGACCTAGTATAGTCATATTATACCTTATTTGATGATTCACCGTAACAAGAGGAAGCGAATTGTGCCTAAAAATGATGCTAGCTCAACTCTGGCCGACGCTAGAGTATAGAGACAGACATGTTGTAAGCTTTGTCTCGGGGGAGGGACCCCAGGGCTGATCGCGGGAAAAATCCCCAATGGCCCTCAGGGGCCCTCATGGAGTCAGGAAATCTGGCGTGGGTGGAATCCGGTAGGAGGGATTTTGGGTCTCCAAAATCAGCTGAGGGGCCCATGCCAGATAAGGGGGCCCAGATAAGGGCCTCTGACGGGCTCATTTGACCTCAGTGCCAACACAGGATTCTCAAGACCAGCGTGGGGTGCCTACCTATTTAAACGGTTTCTAAATAAGCTCAGGGACCCAAAACTAACCCAGGGGTCCAATTTCCAACTCATGGGGCCCAGACACTCTGAGGGGACCCTGCAGCAGCTCAGAAGGCCCATAAAAATAATAGGGCCAGACTAGCTGGGTGCCTCGACGAACTAGTGCCCAGATACGCACAACAGGCCCCAAACAAGCTGAAGGGATCTATATCAGTTAAACGAAAACGGTACCAACCCAGGGGACCCTGACCAGCTTAAGGGACACTAATCCAGCTTGGGGCTCAGAGCTCAGAGCTCCAGCTTTTAGCTCAGAGGGCCCAGGACCTGTTGAGGGGGCCCTATACAATAAAAGGGCCCCGAAAAGCTTAATAGGCTTCAGCGGCGACATATAGGTTTCAAGTTCAGTGTGAGGGCCTGGTTAACTAAAGCGGTCCCAGATCAGCTGAGGGGACTCGATATAAACTCAGGGAAGTCACCAAAAACTCAGGGACCCAGGCCCGCAGAGGTTCTGCGGCCTATGAGGCTCAGGTTAACGTCAATCGGGTATTTCAGTATGAAGCCGTTAGCCGGGAGAACTGTGATAAGTGGAGGTGGTGGATACGACACATCAGTTTTCGCCATGACCGAAGATAACTGTATTATTTGCTCATCGTGCTTCAGTTAATGTCAGTGGGGGCTTTCAGCATGTTCACCAAGGTGCCAGTCGTTAGCTGGCCCGAAATATGCTTGATGGTAAACGTGAACATGTCCTTACTAAGAGGAAGCTTTCATGAAAATAAGCATTTACAAGTCCTTTAAACGCGTTTTTCATTGACACTGGCCGCCTTTTGGATGGTAAATTGGCAAGTGGCGGATCCAGGGGGGGCAAAAAGGCATTCCCCCAAACGGAAAAGATCGCGGCAAAACTATGTTTCTGACCCGCAAAGCGATCGACCTCCTTCTTCCCCCACTCCTTTTTAGTTTATAAGCAAGATTTTGGTGTTTCAACTCTCAACTTCAAACAGAACATAAGTTGATAAGATATTCCCTCGCCTGTCCCCTCGAATCTGGAAATTCAAAAACACTGAAGACTATATATTCGGGCACAGCCCTTCATTAAAATCATGGAGTAAATATCAATAATTATCAGTTATAGTATAGCCAGTCATAGCATAGCCAGCCTTGGATAGGAAGAAGTATCTTGAGCCCATATTTTTCACGCCATGACGTTTTTTTAGCCTTTCGTCCCAAATACCCAAAATTCTACCGGCAAGTGATATTGGTAGCGCAGCTTTTACTGCGTGACGTTTTTTTTCTTTTCGACTTTTGTTTGCCCCTCCCAAACCGACCGGCTAGATCCGCCACTGAAATTGGCGCCCCTCAGGTTCGGCGCCCTCCGAGCCTGCCCCCCTTAAACGGAATATGGCACCTTCACAACGTGATTTTAACTGAGATAGCCAAGTTGTAAAGCAGGTCGGAAAACCCGGTACTCCATATTTCATTTGACTTGAACTCGATATTTCCGTAGAAAAAGCTAAACCCTACCTGACACCAGCCCCCCTCAGCCCCCCGTCGCCGGCGGCCATTGTTGTGAGCTACTGGTGTGACGACATATGCTGACGTCACGATGAGCATCAGCCAATCGAAGCCTTTGAAGCGTTTCAAGTATGGCAGTGGTTGACAGATCGTGACATCATCCACAGTCTGATATTTATTTCTTTTTCTAGAGGAGTATTTTTAAAAACCAAATATTGAGCTTATTGTACATTTTTCAGAGAAATCATGAGTGGTTTCATTATTTTTTACTAAAAGTACGCCTAATTACACTAAATTCCAGGATTCGACCAAGGTGCCACATTCTCTCTAACGAAATCCAAGATCCGTCACTGGACCCGACAAGAGACAGTGGGGCCGCGGCAAATCCCTATGTATACCAGCTAACCTAAGGTGAATTGACCGTGCTCAGAAGTTCAGCCGCCTCTGAAATCCGCGCCAATAAATTCGCTACAGCCCGGTGACGTCAGCAGCGATGTGGTCCATAAGCCGGCCGACACGACAGCTCGGCAGTGAGCGACTGCTGAGGTGACGATGATGGAACGACAGCCGGACGACACGGCTGGACCGGCGATCCAAAGCCAGAGCCGCCTTTTTGCCGGGTGCCACGGCGCCGGCCGGCGGCCGCCCTTTTAATGCGGCCGGCTAAAACGACCCAAACAGCGCATGCTTCACTTTTTCACCGACAGCTTTCCAGTGAGAGGGTGTCTGCAGGACAAATAATAGAACGAAATAAGACGTTATGAAAGCACTGGTAAGCGTGATATTACTCCTGACCAGGAGTGGAGACCTCTTTTTCAGACCAGGGGGGGGGCGGGGTCCCGGTCCGGTCGAGGCCGCAGGAGTGGATGTTTTTCGTAAGAAATTGAAGACACTAAAATTCGGGCAACGCCTACAAATACCCTATAAAACCGTATGATCAGGCCATTTTTTAACATGTTAACTGGGGGGGCATTTGCCCCCCAGTCGGCCGAAATGCCCCCCCCAGTGCCCGGAAATTGCCCCCTCCAGTGAAATACACAGGACATGAATTAAAAGTGGCCGAATGCAGACTCACCTAACAAAAATAAGACAGAAAACCACCCGATAATAATACATATGTTCTATTTCTGGTCCCAAATCGGCAATCTCAAAAAATTTTGTTCACCTGTGGCTGTATATTTCATCCTGCAAAGACAAAACAAAACGCGTAGTTACAGGAAATCCCGGCAAAGCATCCTCAGCATCAACTAATAACAACACTAGAGATGAGCGCTGGCTTACAACCAATCAAACATCCTGTTCTATCCGACCTGAAGCCCACATCCCAGCTAGTACCGTTACATTGCATGGTGCCCTCATTTCACCCGCAGTCAGTTGTCAGCGCTCAGAGCTCGTTCGTGGATTAGACGGGACACAGTGTAGTCAAAGTGTGTAAGACTGGTTGCTGGTGTGGTGGTATAAAGTTATTTATTATTGTGGTGCATAAATAAGGGTCGCCACCGACAAAAAGTGAGTGGGCCAGCCAAACTTCAAGCTGATGCTGACAGAAAATTTTCCACGTTAGTACCAAACACTTTTCGAATTTGGGCTCCTTGTTGCCTTCCGCAGCGGCTGGCTATACAAATTTCCGGTTTACTCCCATTTTGACTGAGATCAGGAAATTGTTAGAAAAATTGGGAGGAAGGGGCGGAGGTGATTGATGATGCTAAGAAATCTTCTGGTTATGTGGATATAATCATTCGACGGCCACGCCGGGTTGGAGTGGCACCCCTAGCTTCCTATTAGGTGGGTAGTGAGCTAAAGATATTGCGTCAAGTCGATATCAAACTGTCAACAATTAGTTTTAACACGCGCATTGACGGAGGTCTGAGACACCTTCACTTCGACGGGGGGTTGTAACCGCCCCCTAAGATCTCAAGAACCACGCTAGATAGGGAAAAACGATAAACGGCGTTGGGTAGCCCATATACTTCTCTTTCGAAAATATTTGAACCATTTTTTCAAGTCACATTTAGGGTCACCAGACGTCAAAACATGCCATCATAGGGATAACATGGAAATGAAGGTTTTCCGTCATTACACCTGAACAAGTAATGATGGAGCAAAACATTTGAAACTATATGAATCCTCGCAGCAAGTGAAATCGAATGATATAAAAATATGGCCTAGCTATGTCAAAACATGGATTTGACCTGACCTTAGGTTAAGTCAAGATCGAATTAGGCAAAATGCAATCACTAGAACCACAATAACAAGGCGAATCTAATGCAATTAAAATAAACGCTCTATCTTTAACGACTGCTAAGTTATTCAGCTACAACTATTTTTCTCATGCATTTCCAATGGAGAGGTCATAGCTCGTACCTAACCTTAGGTCATCGATATCAAAAAATACCGGAACGCATTTTAGAGAACTCGGTGGGCCCATTCTGTGATATGAGTTTTCTTAGATAACTTCACCCTGTTCTGACGTATGCTATTTCAAACTTTTTTTAGATCAGGTCACTTGACCTGTACTGGTAACCTGACCTGACATGACCTAACCTTAAAATTTTGATAAAAGTTGTAAAAATGATCAGGGAAAAGGTATGCCAAGTACGGCGGCGCCACGCGCCCACATTTTTAACATATATAAAAAACATGGAGGGCGGTTATGTGCCCCGTCAATGCGCGTGTTAAACATTGATCCAAGTCGCTTTTTCTGTGGGTTTATGACTTCCGCTAGGGGTCGTTTTAGCCTCAAACCTGGCTTTTGTGGTGTTTATTTGGCTATTTTAGTAAAAATAAACTTTTGCCCCTTTTGGCCCTTTTTTCTAATTTCATTTGACCTATTCCGCCGAAAAAAACCTGGCAGCCCTGGGCAGCATCTATAATCTCTAGACATGGAATAAAACATTAAGAAACATTTTTTAACACTAACGTGTCTAAGGTTTCTTTAACACGCGCCCCGCTGGGGTCCCTTGCATGACGCGCCCCGCTGGGGGCGTTTTTCGCCCCCTCCGTATCTCGTTCTCCACGAAAGCTAAAGGAAAATTACGGGCGGTGTTCGAAATCTCTTGACAAGACGGAAGAGATTTTATACGAAGAATTGTTATGTCAGGTCAATATTGAGGTCAGCATAGGTCAAAGAAGGCTCCATAGGCTTACAACAGAGCAGTGTACGTTTCCCCTCTCTAGATCTGCCCTCAGGAGAGCTAGAGCAAATATCTATGCATCATTGGATTCCTCTCATCGCGGCAAATCGAATTATGTATTATATGACCTTGTTAGGTCCAAATAGTCAACATGACCTGACCTCGACCTAGGTCAGGGTCACAGAGTGACCTGGTATGGTCATGTTGCATATCAATCGACTCCCCGTGACAATATAACCACAATGCAAGCAAAATAGGAGCTTTATCTCAATTCAGGCAGAATTTATTGGCAAAACAATCACTCTCTGCTCCCGTGACCTGATATGACCTTTGAGAGGTCAAATGCTCAAAAACTCAGCTTTATAGTCAAGATTGTGGTAAGAATAGACAGTTTGAGGATCTTCAGCGGTATCTATCCAGAATTTTCTGAAAACGACCCCATTCTATTTTTCACCATAGACTTATAATGGAGCGACCAAAAAATTGACCGCACCTTAGGTCACCAATATCAAAATTCCGAGAAAGCAGATTTGTAGACACTAATGACCTTATCATATTGTGGAAGTTTCAAACTGATCGGTTAGCTAATGTTCCCTGGGCGCTGCTTCAAACTCGTAATTTTAGGTTTTGAGGTCGGGTCACTTGACCCTGAATAGCTTCATGACCTGACATGACCTTGACTAAAAAGTTTGGTCAGATTTGTAAACCTGATCAGTGATAAGGTACCGTAAGTTTCGTCGTTCTGCGTCTCTTTGTTTTTTAGCTATCTGGGAAAAACCAGGAGGGGCGAATTTTGCCCCCCAGCGGGGCGCGTGTTAACCCCCTCAAAATAGGGCATTGATCCCCTAAAGGCACTATAATGGCCAGCACACGAAATGCCCCCACACTGACTTTTCCTTAAAAAATGCCCCGCGTATGATGGTGGGATTTTTACACGAGCCGGATCATGACTTCCTCAGGAGGTAAAACCGGCATGCACATTTCAACACACTTCGAGCATTTAATCAGATGTTTTCCGGAAACTCAAAATGAGATACGGGTCTAAACATTTGCCGTTGACTCAGTCTTTGAAAGGATAGCGATTATAACATACCGTGCGCTTTTTAATCTGGTCCTCAATGAAAACGTGTTGGAAGCAGACAACATCATCGTGTGAAATCAAAATACATTTCAATGCTCATGTCTAGCGCATTCCCCTCCTGAGAAGTCTTATGACTCCAGCAATTAGCGCATCATTACAGCCCTAAAATATTATTAAAACAAAATATTTTGATGATATAAATAAACAGAATCTGAGGCATGCTACAGGATGGCGATAGCTAGCTCTAGTATGCTGATTCCGTAAAATTGGCTCTTTGTCTAAGCTGTTTCTCCCCCTTTCTCTCTCACTCGATGGTTTTGCCTTCTAAAATTCCATGACAAAAAAAACTGCACCATACATCAAAGGAAACTTTATAAAAATAAATTATGCCACGAAAAGTCGTTCCTTGAATGTGTGAAAATTCAATAGCTTTCATTAAACCACTTTCTTGATACTTGTTCGTGTATAGAACCATGGGTCCTGCCGCTGAGGGGACGGGGAGATGTGTCCCCCACTTATGAGAGTGGGAGACGACGGGTAATATTTTGTCCCCCCTCTGCAGACCACTTTTCACGCAGGGTCCCATCACGTTGTACCAAGTACTGAAACGATAGCGCATAACAAAGAGCGGGTCTCCTGCAAGTACCAATTACAACCACAATTTCTCTCCGATACATGACTGTGGGTACAGACGCCCAATTTGGTCTCTCGGGGGCCCTTAACTGGCTCAGGCTCTCAGGGGCCCTTTGGCTCTCAGGGGCCCTTCACTGACTCAGAGATCCCATCAGTCTACGCTGACCTGCGGTCGGGGTCGGTTGTGCGCGCTCCGCACCGTACAATGCCCTGAGCCGTGCAGTGCGACCGGCGGGGCTCCGAGGGACTCGGAAGTGGTGAAAATGAGAGCATTGGCTTTGAAAATGCATGTGATAGAACTTGGTGAGAGTGTTCCGTGAGGTGAGCTTTCGAGGTGGATTTTGCTGTTTTTGAGAGTCTCTTAAAATGTCGGACACTGATGGCAGTGACTGTGACCGAGACTCCGTCTTTACGGACGCAGCTTCCGGAGCTGGAACAGACACTTCTCGGGGAAAGCGACAGCTTTCGGTAAGTGATATGGCGCGTAATCTCGAAAGAAAGCGACTCAAAAATATCAGAAAACCTGGTGAAAATAGCTCGCCACGTCAGCGAACGAAGTCTGTTCCCAGAGAAGAAATTGTCACTTTAGATGCCATCAAGCAGCTGATAGAAGCTGGAAACAATCATGTTATAAAATCTTTGGAGAGAAAGCTCGAAGCCATGGAAAGAAAGATAGAAGTTCTAGAAAGCGAGCTGTTTGACAAAGACGCGGCGTTGGCCAGTCTGAGAAAGGAATGCGAGCATCGCAAAGAGGAAAATGAAGAGCTGTGGGAAAGAGTTGATGCCATTGACAGGAACAGGCGGCTGTCTTCCTTAATATTGACGTGCAAAGATTTTGGAACCCGCACCCAAGGGGAGGACGTGGGGCAAAAGGCCGTGGTAATACTTAACAGTCGTCTCCCAGGGCTGCATCTCACACCAGGAGACATACAAGTTGCCCACCGCCTGGAAGTGGACCACAAGGTCATTGTGAAGTTTTTGAGACGGAACGTGCGAGACGCCGTATTTGAGCGCCGCTTCGAACTTTTTCCTAAACGCACCCCGGCTGGACGGGTCAGCCACGGTCAGGGTAGTGCGCCCGACCGCCCACAGATGGCAGCGCCGCTGTTTCTGGCCGAGTCGCTTGTGCCACATCTGCAGCGGGTGTTCCAGCTGTTACTGGCGGCGCGTAGCCCAGAGCACGGAAGCAAGGTTGCTTCCGTGTTCACGCGTCGCGGTTCCGTCTATTTTCGGAGGACGTATGGAGGAACCAACATCATGGTGAAGGATGAGGAACATTTGCGGCAGCTGTTGGGTACTCTTCCGCAGCTGCCTTACCGTTCCAGACAGCAGCGCGGCTGGCGCCGCGACGAGCGACGCGACGCGCCGCGTCCCCACTCCGGCGCAACAACGTTGCTGCAGCCGAGCAGCCACCGTGCCGGCCCTGAGCCGTCGGCTGCGGCGGCGGACGGGCCGCTAGGAACGCGGACCATGGGTGTTATGGCTGCCTCTGAGCCGGGAGAAACAGCGACTTCAGGAACTAAAGCAGGGACCGAGAGTGGACGGTGTGGAGACGGCGAGCGCGGCAGCCAGCGCGAACTGGCGCCCCTGGCGTGCAGCGACGCCGCCGCGCCGTCTACCAGATGAGATGGTGGTAAACAGCGGATTGGTAATTGGCGTGCTCTAGCGAGTTGGCGATCAGTCTTTTGCTTTTTGAAGTCCTTGTTCTTCTTGGCGAGCTTGGTAATGTGAGTGCTTAAATCACTGTTGAATTCAATAGAAAATATTTGTTCTCCCTAACCAGGATATGTGTCGTTTATTTGTTCCTTTTTTGCTGTGGTTGTTATGACAGCGGTTTTCTGTGGCTTTAATCCACGTCTTATTTTCTTCACTTCCTAAGGTGTAAGTTAATTGTGAGCATAAGATAATGTGTCAGAGTAACATCATTCCAGGGGTGCTTCGCTTGATTTGGATTGCCGGATGCAAGTTATGTTGAACTCGAGCTCAGTAAGATAAATTCAGCTGGAACCTGAGCTGAGGGGCTGGACGTAATTTGTAACGACGTTCTGATGTTCCTTACCCTGTAATTCGTTGAAGTTTTTGGCAGATCGTTTCGACACGGCGACGCGGCTTGGTGTCTCCCGGCGGCCGCCCATGCAGCGTCTGACGCGGCCACCTCCACCTGGTTGGAGCGCCTGCGATGCTCGACGTTCATGCGCCGGACGCGGCTGTGGGGCGGCCGCCGGGGGCCCGGTCGCTGGCGTTGTCTGCCGATGTAAGTAGTGTGGCCCGGTTCTGTGTGGTTGGTGTTATTTGATACAACGTGATATGATCGTGCACCCTAGCGCCCCAGGCGAGCAACTAATACCACTGCGCCGTCTACCTGATCTGCACGTGGTGAGCGACTGCTGGTTGGAACTTTATTCAGTCGTATCGGTAACTATGTTTCGTCCTTGGACAATGGGGTGACAGGAGCCCTCCTGGCTTTGGAATGCATACGTGGATACGCAAGCAGTCTTTGCCATGTTCTTATTGACCAACATAGTAACGTAATAGTTTGAATGATGCTTAATCTCAGTATATTGGGTGCATTTGGTGTTCCCCACAACCGGCAATGCGCTGCATCTTTGTACTTAATGCCACAGTTGTTAACAAGGCAAATTTGGATGATATTAATCTCGGCCTTGATTTTCTTCTTTTTTGCTCTTTCAAAGCTGTGTTCATAAGACAATGTGTAGAATTTACAATACGCCGATAACATTTTGCTTAATTTGGCTTATTACATTGAAGTCATGTTGAGCGTGAGCTTAGGACGATTGATTCAACCGGAACCCGATCAGATGGGTTGTTACGTATTTGTGGCGAGCTTCCGGCGTGGTTTATGGGCACTCTGATTCGTTGGAGCTTTTGGCAGATCGTTTCGACACGGCGACGCGGCTGGGTCACCCGGCGGCCGCCCATGCAGCGCTTGACGCGGCCACCTCCACCTGGTTGGAGCGCCTACGATGCTCGACGTTCATGCGCCGGACGCGGCTGTGGGGCGGCCGCCGGGGGCCCGGTCGCTGGCGTTGTCTGCCGATGTAAGTAGTGTGGCCCGGTTCTGTGTGGTTGGTCTCGTTTGTTCATGCAGCCAGGAATCCGTCCACACTGGTTAGGGAACCATTGATATTGTTGTCACTCGGGGCCCTGCTCTCGCGCTTAGTAGGGTCGGTGTACGGTATGTTGTGTCACGTGGGCGTGTGTGAGAGGGATGGGGGGGATAGGAAGCACAAACGGTCGGGTGTTAAGGGCTCAGGTAAATTTTGGTCGTCGGTCTGTCAGAATGGAGGTCCTTGTAGGCTTAGGACAAAGTGTATATAGTTTAAAATTATTCAGCTTTTGGATGGTAATGTCTGTATTCCGTCTTTTCTCGATTTTTAGGGAGGAACTTATTGGTTTCCACCGGTATAGTGGCCTTAACGCAACCGGTAGCTGGCCAAATCATCTATAGATGTCCGTGCAGGCGTGTTTCTTTAACAGCACAGACGTTTGTATCTGAGTGCGCTAGCCAGGTGAAGACAGAGCGGATCACTAAAGTAATTTGCATATCCCGTTACAGTCTGCTATAGTACGTTAAAATGCCTGACCTAAAGGTTTTGACACTTAATGTCCGTGGGCTACGCTTGCCTGCCAAAAGACGCGCGGTTTTCCGTTTTCTCCACAGCAACTATCCTAATCACATTGCTGTCATTCAAGAAACGCATTCTTGTCCTCAAGACTCCCAGTATTGGAAAGCAGAGTGGGGTGCTGAAGCTATATTTTCGCATGGTCGAAGCATTAAAGAGTGTGGGGTCGCAATTCTTCTACCCAGATCTTTGTTATGACTTGCTCGGGTTGATGTAAGGTTTGCCCCTGACAATGGACGGCTCATAATCGTTGATATAGTATTTCAGCAATGTGATGTTAAATTGATAGCAATTTATGCCCCAACCCAAGGTCAAAGAAAAGAGCAACTTAATTTTTTTCGACTTATTGAAACAGAAAATCGAAAATATGTCGGAAACAGAAAAGAATCTATTGCTTCTATGTGGAGATTTGAACCTACATTTAACGCACCTCGATGCTAGAAAATCAGACTTTGTTGTTTCAACTGCAGCAAAAAGATTTAATGACTTAATGAAAGAGCACGACCTAATAGACCTGTGGCGGCATAGCAACCCTTCGCTAAGGAGGTACACATGGAGGCGCTTTGCACCCGTAATTCAAATGTCTCGGTTGGACTATATAGTTATAAGTGAGCATATGATGCTTAATAATGTGGTCAAACGAATTGAGATAAAACCATCTATCCTCTCTGATCATTGCTTGGTTACAGCAGAAATTGCACTGTTTTCGACAGATAAAGGTCCCGGCCTGTTCCGCTTTAGGAACGAGCTTTTGGAGGATAGCTGTTTTGTCCAGGCAGTAAAGACAGAAATCGAAAAAGCCACGAAAGGCGAGGAAAATTACTGTGACGTCAATAGCTGGGGATTGAAGTTAGAAATGTTATGTAGCACGGTAAGAATAATTAGCTTAGGAAGATGGAAACAAAAACAAAAACTTAAGCGGGACGAGAATGAAAAGTTTTTAAGCTTGCTTGAGAAATGTGAACTCGAGATTAGTACACGGCCTAGTGATGAGTTAGTGACACGTTACCAGGAGCTTAAAGGTGTTGTAAATGAGATTGAATTGGAGAAAGGCAAGAGAGCCATGATCTATTCAGGAGCTAAATGGGTTGAAGAGGGTGAAAAACCAACACGATATTTCCTGAATTTGTGTAAAAGTAGAAACATGAAGAAACAGATCAATGTTTTACGAAGAGAGGACAATCATTTGATAACGGGTAGCAGAGAAATATTGGCATACTGTAAAGAGTTTTTCCAAAGAATATATTCCGGTCGTGATGCATGTAATGTTGAAAGTCTGCAGGAGCGCAGCTCGCTGTGTGACGATTTCTTAGGGGACATCGAGTGCCCGCAACTTAATGACGCAGAGAAGGACATTTGTGAAGCTCCAATTACTAGTTTTGAATGCAAGGAAGCCCTTAAAAGTATGATGAACAACAAGGCTCCTTCCGTATCGGGATTTTCTAAAGAATTTTTCTTGCACTTTTGGGATGATCTTGAAACAATTATTTTGAATTATCTGGAAGAAACTAAAGAAAATGGGAAGTTTTTCGTGACTCAAAGACGGGGCGTGGTTAATCTAATCCCTAAACGAGGGGATCAGACGCTTCTAAAGAATAAGCGAGCCATTTGTCTTTTAGACACATTGTATAAGATTGTTGCCAAAGTTATAGCAAACAGGCTTATGGTAGTCATATCAAAACTTGTTTCGTCTGACCAGACCGGCTTAATCCGAGGAAGATATATTGGCATGAGTATAAGAACCATCGCCGACGTCATCGAATATTGCGATGTGGATAATCTGGATGGAATTCTAATGGCGTTAGATTTTCGAAATGCCTTTAACCCTCGCCCCACCGGGGGCCATCGATGGCCCCCCCTAAGGTTTTTCCGGGATAGCAGAAAAACGACGAGGCGCAGCACCGCGGTTGAGGGCTCTACCTCTCACTGCATCATTTTCCCACCATCCCTGAAATTTTTTACCCCGGGTCACCCAAGGTCAGGTCACCAGACGAGGTCAACCAAGGTCACCTCACTTCACCTTTAGAGCTCTGTAATAGCTACATTTCAAAGTCGATCGATTTGAAACTTCCTACACTTCATGACCTCTCCAGGGTCTACAAGGTGTATATCCGGGATTTTTCGATTTCGTGCCCTGAGGTCAGGTCACGAGGCGACCTCTCCCATTGGAAAAGCATGGGGAAAAGCTATTTCATGATATAAAAGCCACAAAAATGATTGTAAATACTCAGACTGCTCAGAACAACGTTTTTGGACACCCTTTCACGGATCCCAGGGGTCATATTTGCCCTTTGACTTTTCCAAGGTCATCCAAGGTCACCAGAGGTCAAAAACAGTATTTTGACAATAACTTTTGACCTAATTGAGCTAGAGCGGTGAAACAAACACCATCGTGTTTGTCTTGTCACTGGCTTTTATTTGATATACGGCAAGGTCACTTTTTGACCTTTCGTGACCTCAGGTCATATTAGGTCACGAGGTGACCTCTGGCGGTCAAACCACTGGCGGAAGGTCTTTACGTTCCACATAGCGGAAAAAGTACTGGCAATTTTCTATCAAATGCACTTTACCAGGCCTCAATAGCTCTAATGACATAAGAGTTATGCCCAGTTTGCTTAATCATTGCATATTTGAGTGAAAATAGCCGATCTTGACCTAATTTGACCTCTGGAGGTCAAACCATTGACCTGAGCACTAAAATATGCGAAGTAATTTCTTACTGAATTCACGCGAGCCTTCTATTGCACTTTGCAGATTTGCGCTAACGCCCATATTTTCGGAGTTAGAGGGGGCCATCGATGGCCCCCCGGTGGGGCGAAGGTGGCGCCGGACCCCCGGTGGGGCGCGGGTTAATACCGTCGAACATATATTCATTTACGATACATTGGTTAAGTTCAATTTTGGACCCCGTTTTATTGACTGGATAAGAATTTTGCATCGCGACGTTGAGCTCACGGTTATTAATAACGGCTTTACCTCTCAGTGGTTTAAGCCTACCAGGGGTATCCAGCAGGGTTGCCCCGCTTCTAGTTGAATTTTTTGTCTGGTGGTCGAAATTCTAGCAATTAAAGTGCGGGCGATGACTGAAATAAAGGGCGTCACTATTTCAGGACAAGAGATTAAATTAGCCCAATATATAGATGACACTACAGTGTTTGTTACGGACAACCAAGCGGCAAAACATGTTCTGGATGTCACCCAGGACTTCGGATCCAAGTCGGGATTGCATTTAAATCTTGAGAAATGTTCTTTTATGTGGCTTGGCGCGCAGAAAAACTCTCAAGACACTATTTGTGGCCAAGTATCCAGTCAACAGGTCAAAGTTCTAGGAATAAACTTTAGTGCCTTGCATGCATGTGATAATTTCACGCCAGCATTATCAAGAATGGAACAGACAATTAATAACTGGGCGCGAAGAAGTCTTACTTTGAAAGGAAATATAGCGGTGGTAAAATCTATTTTTGTATCCCAATTCATTTACGTAATGGCAGCCGCAATTATAGAAAAAAGAACTTAGAATTAGTTCAGAGTAAAATAATGAAGTTTCTTTGGAGAGGTCGGCCGCCTAAAGTTGCCCATAAGGTCCTGTATCAGGACACCGAGTGTGGTGGTTTGAATGCTCCAAACATCTTTCACATGTACAAAGCGATGCGCGTCACTTGGTTTGGAAAATTGTTAGGGAGTACCGGTCCAACAATTTCTGGAATTCTCCAGAGAAGGATAGGTATGCGGCTCGAACACATTCTAAAGGTCAATTATGGAGCACCATGGATAAATTCAAAACCAATCCCCTTATTTTATAAAGAAATGCTCCAATGGCTTCGCGAAGTAGTGCCAATTCCAGAACCGTGCAGCGGCGAGGACGTGAGGAAACATATTTTATGAAATAATACAGCTTTACGCGTTGGTGGGCGTCCCTTTTTCTCCCGTGCGTTGTACAGTCGTAATATTTATTTGCTAGATGACTTCTTTGACAGTCGAGGACAAATTCTGACCCACAACACCTTTAAAGATAGGCACTCCCTTGGCACTTTGAACCCATTAAATTATATCAGTTGGTGCCACGCCATTCCTAACCACTGGAAGAGGCTTGCTGCCGGTTCAGAGCCGCTATCCGACCGGATTAGAGATACGCTTGACCAAATTGACATAAAAGGTACGTTGACTCCAATTCACTTAGTGAAATCAAAATTTTTCAGAGTAAAATGGCTGAAACCTATCATACCATGCGCGCAGAGCAAATGGATCAATGAAGGAGTCGACTTCGCCGGGAAGTGGAAGGAAATACACACTCTCCCATTTACACTTACAAAATCTACCCGCTTACAGAGCCTGCAATACAGGATAACGCATAGATTTTTTCCAACGAGACGTTTCTTATGTATTAGAAGGGTCATAGACGATCCGTTTTGTAATAACTGCGGTGCGATTGACAGTATACAACACTATTTCGTTGAGTGCGAAGAGGTCCGGTTGTTTTGGAATGAGTTAGGTAAAAAAGTGAACGAAAAATTGAGCCCACAGAATCAGTTTACTCCTGATTGCAAAAACATTCTGTTTGGAAACTTATCAACTTTAAAAGTAGTCAATTACATTATTTTGATTGCAAAGCAGTTCATCGTATATCGTCGTGCACAGGATGAACAAGTTCACTTAAGCCACTTCATACCTTTTGTTGTAAAGCAGTTTAGTATTGAAGCGGTTATTGCTAGAAAAGCCAAAAGTATAAATAAGTTTGAAGAAAGATGGGCTCCATTCATCAACCAAAATTCCGAATTCAATCTTTAGGCTGGTATCAATTACCTTCGAGGACTGGGTCTGACCGACCGGCGACTCCATCCACATGGCTATGTTTTGGTGTCGTGTAAAGCGTTTCGCGGGAGGGGGGAGGGGAAGGGGAGGGGCAGGACATGTTTTGTGTGTGATACATTTCAAGGTCTATGCTGAGTAGCAGCATGATTGGTTCCCGTGGCGAATTACAGGCTCTGCATCGTGTTATGTTCTGTGGTCGCATTCTTCGTCTATTTGACTTTGACCGTGTTGTATAATACACCCATTTTCCCAAATCGGGAAAAAAGACTCAGAGATCCCAAGATCAAATCAGAAACCTTCCGAAAAATATTTTTCAGTGGGCCCAGGTCAGCTAAATGGGCCCAGCACTGACCCAGGGTGCCAGACGAGCTAAGGGCTCTAAAAAGCTCATGGGGCCCCAGATCAGAACAATGTGCCCAGACAAACTAATTGTATCCATACTAGTTAAGCAGGCCCAATGCCACTTCAATGGACACCAATTCAGCTAGTGGTCCTAAGAGCAAGTCAGGAACCTCTTACATAATTCCTCTCAGGGGCCCTAGGCTAGCTCAGGACTTTCTTTGACATTCTACCTCAGGAGCCCTTTTTTGGCTCAGGGGGCCCCAAACCAGCTTGAGCTCGAACATCACTCCAGTAAACTCCTGTGCAATACCCTCCCAAGGATCCAGAACAGCCCAGAGGCCTTTTGCGAAACTCTCTCTTAAGAGGTCCAGTATCAATTCAGGAGGCTCAAGCCAAGACACTAAACTCAGGAGGCCCATGCAAACTAAGAGGGCCACACCAGCTGGGTGCCTCGACGAACTCACGAAGCCCTAGATAAGCACAAGGGGTCGCAAACAAGCCAAAAAGGCCCATACGTTAAACTGACCCGATACCAACCCAGGGGCACTTGTAAGCTCAAGGAACACTAAGCCAGCTATGGGCCATAGGACAGAGTCAGAAACCTCTTATGTAGCTCCTTTCAGGGGCCCTTACCAGCTAAGGTGGCCCAATACCAGGTTACGCCCCAAGACAAAGTCAGTAAGCTCCTTTATTCTGACCTCTCTCAGAGTACCAGATCAGCCTAGGGACCCCTTGCAAAACTCCTTCTCAGGAGGCCCAAACCAACTCATGGGACCAAAGATTAGCTGAGAGGGGCCATGCCAGTTAAAAGGTTCCAGACCAGATAGGGGCCCCTGACGGCTCAAAAAGCGTCAGTACCAGCACCGGGGTTTCACGATCAGGAGGGGACCCTGACCATCTGAAAAGGCCTCAGATCAGCTCAGGGACAAGATCCGCTGTGAGGGCCCTAAATCGGCTCAGCAGGTTCAGAAAACTCAGTGGGCCAGACCAGTTGAGCCCCGATGATTTCAAGGGACCTAAATCAAAACAATAGGGTCTGGACAAGTGAAAAGACCCATACCCATTTAGAGGGCCCAATACCAGCCCAGGGGTTCTTGCCAGCTCAAGGGACACCAATCCAGACAGGGGCCTTATGACCAAGCCAGCAGGCCATTTCTTAACATGTTAACTGGGGGGGGCATTTGCCCCCCCAGTCGGCCGAAATGCCCCCAGTGCCCGGAAATTGCCCCCCCCAGTGAAATACACAGGACATGAATTAAAAGTGGCCGAATGCAGACTCACCTAACAAAAATAAGACAGAAAACCACCCGATAATAATACATGTGTTCTATTTCTGGTCCCAAATCGGCAATCTCAAAAATTTTGTTCACCTGTGGCTGTATATTTCATCCTGCAAAGACAAAGCAAAACGCGTAGTTACAGAAAATCCCGGCAAAGCAGCCTCAGCATCAACTAATAACAACACTAGAGATGAGCGCTGGCTTACAACCAATCAAACATCCTGTTCTATCCGACCTGAAGCCCACATCCCAGCCAGTACTGTGACATTGCATGATGCTCTCAATTTCACACGCAGTCAGTTGTCAGCGCTCAGAGCTCGTTCGTGGATTAGACGGGACACAGTGAGTCAAAGTGTGTAAGACTGGTTGCTGGTGTGGTGGTATAAAGTTATTTATTATTGTGGTGCATAAATAAGGGTCGCCACCGACAAAAAAGTGAGTGGGCCAGCCAAACTTCAAGCTGATGCTGACAGAAAACTTTCCACGTTAGTACCAAACACTTTTCGAATTTGGGCTCCTTGTTGCCTTCCGCAGCGGCTGGCTGTACAAATTTCCGGTTTACTCCCATTTTGACTGAGATCAGGAAATTGTTAGAAAAAATTGGGAGGAAGGGGCGGAGGTGATTGATGATGCTAAGAAATCTTCTGGTTATGTGGATATAATCATTCGACGGCCACGCCGGGTTGGAGTGGCACCCCTAGCTTCCTATTAGGTGGGTAGTGAGCTAAAGATATTGCGTCAAGTCGATATCAAACTGTCAACAATTAGTTTTAACACGCGCATTGACGGAGGTCTGAGACACCTTCACTTCGACGGGGGGTTGTAACCGCCCCCTAAGATCTCAAGAACCACGCTAGATAGGGAAAAACGATAAACGGCGTTGGGTAGCCATATACTTCTCTTTCGAAAATATTTGAACCATTTTTTTCAAGTCACATTTAGGGTCACCAGACGTCAAAACATGCCATCATAGGGATAACATGGAAATGAAGGTTTTCCGTCATTACACCTGAACAAGTAATGATGGAGCAAAACATTTGAAACTATATGAATCCTCGCAGCAAGTGAAATCGAATGATATAAAATATGGCCTAGCTATGTCAAAACATGGATTTGACCTGACCTTAGGTTAAGTCAAGATCGAATTAGGCAAAATGCAATCACTAGAACCACAATAACAAGGCGAATCTAATGCAATTAAAATAAACGCTCTATCTTTAACGACTGCTAAGTTATTCAGCTACAACTATTTTTCTCATGCATTTCCAATGGAGAGGTCATAGCTCGTACCTAACCTTAGGTCATCGATATCAAAAATACCGGAACGCATTTTAGAGAACTCGGTGGGCCCATTCTGTGATATGAGTTTTCATAGATAACTTCACCCTGTTCTGACGTATGCTATTTCAAACTTTTTTTTAGATCAGGTCACTTGACCTGCACTGGTAACCTGACCTGACATGGCCTAACCTTAAAATTTTGATAAAAGTTGTAAAAATGATCAGGGAAAAGGTATGCCAAGTACGGCGGCGCCACGCGCCCACATTTTTAACATATATAAAAACATGGAGGGCGGTTATGTGCCCCGTCAATGCGCGTGTTAAACATTGATCCAAGTCGCTTTTTTCTGTGGGTTTATGACTTCCGCTAGGGGTCGTTTTAGCCTCAAACCTGGCTTTTGTGGTGTTTATTTGGCTATTTTAGTAAAAATAAACTTTTGCCCCTTTTGGCCCTTTTTCTAATTTCATTTGACCTATTCCGCCGAAAAAACCTGGCAGCATCTATAATCTCTAGACATGGAATAACGCAAACATTGAGAAACATTTTTTAACACTAACGTGTCTAAGGTTTCTTTAACACGCGCCCCGCTGGGGTCCCTTGCATGACGCGCCCCGCTGGGGGCGTTTTTCGCCCCCTCCGTATCTGGTTCTCCACGAAAGCTAAAGGAAAATTACGGGCGGTGTTCGAAATCTCTTGACAAGACGGAAGAGATTTTATTCGAAGAATTGTTATGTCAGGTCAATATTGAGGTCAGTATAGGTCAAAGAATGCTCCATAGGCTTACAACTGAGCAGTGTACGTTTCCCTCTCTAGATCTGCCCTCAGGAGAGCTAGAGCAAATATTTATGCATCATTGGATTTCTCTCATCGCGGCAAATCGAATTATGTATTATATGACCTTGCTAGGTCAAATAGTCAACATGACCTGACCTCGACCTAGGTCAGGGTCACAGAGTGACCTGGTATGGTCATGTTGCATATCAATCGACTCCCCGTGACAATATAACCACAATGCAAGCAAAATAGGAGCTTTATCTCAATTCAGGGAGAATTTATTGGCAAAACAATCACTCTCTGCTCCCGTGACCTGATATGACCTTTGTGAGGTCAGATGCTCAAAAACTCAGCTTTTTAGTCAAGATTGTGGTAAGAATAGACAGTTTGAGGATATTCAGCGGTATCTATCCAGTATTTCCTGAAAACGAGTCCATTCTATTTTTCACCATAGACTTATAATGGAGCGACCAAAAAATTGACCGCACATTAGGTCACCAATATCAAAATTCCGAGAAAGCAGATTTGTAGACACTAATGACCTTATCATATTGTGGAAGTTTCAAACTGATCGGTTAGCTAATGTTCCCTGGGCGCTGCTTCAAACTCGTAATTTTAGGTTTTGAGGTCGGGTCACTTGACCCTGAATAGCTTCTTGACCTGACATGACCTTGACTAAAAAATTTGGTCAGATGTGTAAAACTGATCAGGAATAAGGTACCGTAAGTTTCGTCGTTCTGCGTCTCTTTGTTTTTTAGCTACCTGGGAAAAACCAGGAGGGGCGAATTTCGCCCCAAGCGGGGCGCGTGTTAACCCCCTCAAAATAGGGCATTGATCCCCTAGAGGCACTATAATGGCCAGCACACGAAATGCCCCTTACTGACTTTTCCTTAAAAAATGCCCTGCTTTGGGGGGCATGGCCGGAATGCCCCCCTCCTGCGTCTACCATTGAGTGGGCAATCAGTGACTGTTAACTTTAACTATTAGAAAACTCAAAAGTCACACCCTGCATCAATCAATATGACCGCACTCTGTAGGTGCGCACTGTTTGGCTGGTTGCAGTATAGAACCCACAAGTGGGTTCAGTGCAACGTCTCATTGGCGGACGCAGGGGGGCATTCCGGCCATGGCCCAAAGCGCTGGAAGGGGGCCAAACTATCTTTTGGCCCCCAAACGCCGGAAAATTTTTCGTAAAAAGGTGTTTACACTAGGTCTGCAGAGCAAAAAATATTCGCTCCCAACCCCCCCGCCCCGGAGAGCGATTATATACTTGGAGAGGTAGCTTATACTAGGTCTGTCGAGCACTGAAAAAAGGTGTTTACACTAAGTCTGCAGAGAAAAAATATTTGCTCCCACCCCCCCCAGGAAGAGAGGCAGACATGGGTTTGCCCCCCAAAACTCGGGTCTGCGTCTGCCCTTGCAACGTCTGGCCCGCAGTTCGTATATAGATATGTCGCAGCTCAATGCGGGAGGTATTTGGGGTCATGCTGACTGTTCTGAACCTTTTTCGTCGACAATATATCACAGGAGACACGACAGTTAACTGAGCGCCATCCCCGGTAGCCTCAGATTTGCTCTAGCACCCAACACACCGGGGCCAGGCTAGCCTCTTAACAGATCGGTGGGAGCCGTGGTAAATCACGAGGGCACGCTGTCGTACAGTGTCGCCCCCAGTGAATTTGTGTGACAGTAAACCCAACCAGCAACTCGTTGGGGTGTTGAACTTGGTCAGGCGGCGCTTCAATGGTGGACTTGACTGACTCCCTCGTAAGTTTGCGGGTTCAGGACAAGAGAAGGACAGATTTTAAGACGGCATCAGCGTCGCGCTCCGGCGTAAGGCTCTTGTCATGTAGGACATAAAAATCTATAGGAAATCTCCCCCTCAATGACTCCGCAAACCTGTTACAGCTGAGGAATTGTTAACACTCCAGAAAATGGTGGGTATATTGCCTTGAGCCTCCAGTTGGTCCTGCCCCATGTTGTCGGCAGCGGGTATCACACACGCAATAACAGTCCTTTCAGTGAACAGGTCTCTGTGGTTGTAATGGCTCTCGTTGACTCGGCGCTAAAAAAAACAAACACAAAAAAGATACTTGCAAAATTGCAACGGCACAATATTCACTTGTTAACAGCGGCGTCGGACAACTCGAGTCTGGCTGTGCTGGCATCCCTGACATGAAATTCTCGCGTGCGATCATAGATGGCGATGCCTCTGAGTCACGGGCAGCGGTGCTTTTGTCGGCGCCCCCGTGCGGAGGCTCTATCTAGCGGAGGCAGGCGGCACACATTTGTGTATTGGACGCGGATGTGATTAAGTTCCGCTTGTTGGGCTTGATAGATCGGCTGGCTGGCGCCGCTGAATGCAAGCCAATCTTGGCTGGAGGGCACCTGGCTGTCACAGATGTTTCGGCATCCGGAAAATACGCAGAAACTCGGATACAGGGTGTCTGGCAAATGTAGTCTTGCTTTTATTTCTGCTTGAGCAAAACGGCGTCACAAAAACGCTGTTCTCACTACATTTAGAAGATGAGTATGTAGGGAATATACCTATGTTAAGCTTTAATCCGCGCCCCGCCGGGGGTCCGGCGCTACCTTCGCCCCACCGGGAGCCATTGATGATCTCCTCTAACTCCGAAGATATGGGGGTTAGCGCACATCTGCGAAGTGCATTGGAAAGATCGTGGGAATTCAGTGTGAGTTTGCATTACAAGTTGTAACGCTCATGTCGATGTTTTGACCTCCAGAGGTCAAGACGGATCACGATAGGCTTTTTCCACTAAAATATGCAATTCCTAAGAAACCTGGACATAGCTCCCATACCAATAGAGCTTTTGAGGTCTAGTAAAATATGTTTGATAGGAAAATTCTAGGGCTTTCTCCCTTATGTGGAACATAATGACCTTCCGCCAGTGGTTTGACCTCCAGAAAAGGCACCTCTTGACCTAACATGACCTGAGGTCACAGGAAGTCATAAAGTAGTCTTGCTATATATCAATCAAAAGCAAGTGACGAGACATACATGATGATGTTTACATAGTTCAGTGCTCTAGCTTGATTAGATCATAAGTTGTCGTTAAGATACTGTTTTTTTACCCCTGGTGACCTGTGATGACCTCAGATAAGTCAAAGGGAAAATATTGCCCCTAGAATCCGTGAAAGGGTTGCCAAGAATGCTTTCCTGAGAAATCTGAGTACTTTCAATCATTTTGTGTGACTTTTAAATCATAAGACAGCTTTTCTCATATTTTTCTATGGAAGAAGTCACATTGTGAGCTGAACTCAGATAACCAAATCAAAAAGACCCCGGATGTACATTTTTAGACCCTGGAAGGGTCTTCAAGTGTAGAAAGTTTCCTATTGATCGGCCTAGAAATGTAGCTATGGTAGGGCTCAGAAGTTAAATTGGGGGACCTTGTTTGACCTCGCCTGGTGACCTGACCTTGTATGGCCCGGGGTAGAAGATTTCAGGGATGGTGAGAAAATGATTGGGTGAAAGATACACTCCCCAACCGCAGTGCTGCACCTCGGCATTTGCCTGCTATTCAGAAAAAAACCTTTGCGGGGGTCATCGAGGCCCCTCCGGTGCGGCGTGGGTTAACAGATAGGTGGCCAAAAGATGAATTATGCCGTGAGGCGGAGGAAAACTGGCAGCCTGTGTTCCATGCGAAGTCCAGATCGCTGAAAGCTCAAGTGAGCTTCTGGTAGCTCTTGGACATGCGTGAGAGGACATGTTTTTGCGTTGAATACTGCATGGTCGTGGTCCTTTTCAGCCATTCCAGATCTATCTGAAAGAGCAGAAGCGATCTTCCGTGAACGTGAAGAGGATCATTGGTCCTAATACCTGAATTCCGATTCTTCAGATGACCATCGAGATTGAAGTGGGCGCCGTAACTGAGCCGGACATGGGCAAGGCCTGGCTCACAGCCATAAAGACCACTCTCCGCTGCCAATCAGTGGGGTGGATACCGAGGTGTTGATATGTTGATGCTGCATAAACCAGCTTCAACTTTTTCCATACAGTTGCTGCAATACACGATGGGCTGCGCCGAATTCCTCCACGGTCACGGTCTTGAATTATCTAAAATTACCGGAACTCTCCATAGTGCACATTCAGGGTTCCCGGCACTGCTACATCTCCTCTGACAGATGATATCTCTCTCTGGCCTTGGCACGGCTGAAGAAGATCATCCATTGTAAAATCCTGAGTATCTTCACCCCGACATGCCACGCAATCATGACAACCAAGGCTGATTTGTGCATTCCACACAACGGAGGCCATGTGGAACATGTGCTCCAGTCAGGGCACTGATAGTTTTGGTTGGTAAGTTTATCAGTAGCAGCTCAGATAAGTAATCTGTAACAAGCCAGATGAATTATCTGTAACAGCTCAGATGAGTTATCTTTAACAGCTCAGATGAGTTATCTGTAACAGCTGAGATGAGTTAGCTGTAACAACCCAGATGAGTTATCTGTAACAATCCAGATGAGTTATCTGTAACAGCTCAGATGAGTTATCTGTAACAACCCAGATGAGTTATCTGTAACAACCCAGATGAGTTATCTGTAACAACCCAGATGAGTTATCTGTAACAACCCAGATGAGTTATCTGTAACAGCTCAGATGAGTTATCTGTAACAGCTCAGATGAGTTATCTGTAACAGCTGAGATGAGTTATCTGTAACAACCCAGATGAGATATCTGTAACAACCCAGATGAGTTATCTGTAACAGCTCAGATGAGTCATCTGTAATCACTGTATGCAAGGCCAATAGGGCCTTGGCCTTACTTATGAGGTTTTTGCAGACCGGCAAAAACGGACGAGCGTTCAATGAACGGAGCAAAAAATCTGTGATAAGTACATACTGTGCCAATGTTCGATCAATTTGGAATTTTGTAGCGTGGTGTGGGTTGGAGCAGCTGACGTACACATGAAACGGATTGAACGTGTCCAGCATAAATTTTTGATGTGGTTGTGTGCTAGGTGTCGAGTGGTAGGGCCCTCACTCCAGTATGAGGAGCTGATGGATATTTGTGGAATGGGCTCTTTAGCGGTCCGACGAGAGCAGTTGAATTTGCTGTTTCTAAGAGATGTACATCGCCACAAAGTAGACTCTCCATTCCTGCCTTCTAAGCTCCCACTGGCTGTGCCCACCCGGCAGCTCCGCACCAGAGCTACATTTCATGTGATGTATGTACGCCCGGATAAATACCGTACAGAACGGTTTATTTTACCGAATACCGAAGGCATGCAACGCCTTTTTAAATGCAAACCGCGATAGAGATGTGTGGTATCAAAGTGTCACCGAATTCAAGAAACGCGTTTTTTACACTTACGTGACAGGAGATAATGACGATCGGCTGTGCCTGTTTCTTTACTGATATTTATTGTTTTAAACCTTTTGACTTCACCTGTCAGTGGGTGCCCATGCCTGTTGGTGATTCTTGAAATACATACATTCATGCATAACTACACCTCAGGCGTTTTCCCATACAGGGGTTGGTAAGGTTATCCGCAAGGGGCTGCTCACGTATGACGTCAACCAACGAAGGAGGATTTGTTGATCTGTTCTGACGAAGGGGGAGAAAGGTCTGGCTTTTTCTGACGATTTCTGATGGGAGGGGGTATGGGCTGCCGTGGAACTTTTTTATTGAGCGAGAACTGCGCAAGCCCAGGATAATTGAAGAGTGCGTAAATCAAAAATCCGTAACCAAATATAATAGAACTGCACTATGGTACCAGTTTTAGAAGTATTCTCGAAGTTATGCTAGCCAAGTACTTTCATACAATATTGAACACAAACGCCTACAGTCGGTGGCTGTTTGGCTGTTTTTGGCTGTTTTCTCAAACAAAATAATAATAGCGTGTCTTAGCCTTCTCACAGACCTGCCTCGCTAGAGACAATGAATAAAATTAATCTAAAAAGAAAAAAAAGTAAAATTTAAAGAATATTTCAATACCACCTCAACGTTTCTTTCGGGGTGGCCGGACACTCCCTCTCCCAAAGAGATGTAAATCCAGGTCACTGCGCCTTTCTCTAATGTTTTTGGGGTGGTTAACGGTTTTGTTGACCAGTGGGGGCCTGTTAATTTCTGATGATTTCTGACAAAGGGGGAGGAATTCTGACAAAGGAAGAAGGGGTCAAACACACCCCAATATTGACTGATGTCAAATGTGAACGGCCCCTAAAAGGACTATAACGTAAGGTGTTCTAGCCTTCTCCCAGACCCGTTTCATCCGACGCAGCAAATTTGAAATAATGAAATAAAAACACCAATATTTAATAAAAAATTCAATACCTCTTCAACGTTTCGTTCGGGATGGCCGTACAGCCCCCGAACGGATAAAAATCCACACCCCTGCGCCGTTCACCGGTGTCTTTGATGTGGACAACAGTTTTGCTGAGGTGGGTGAGTCTGGCAATTTCTGACGTTTTCTGTCAAAAGATGAGATGATGACCGCTGACCACCAGATGATGACCACTGGTCAGCCACTTTCTGACTATTTTTGACAAAGGAGGGAAGCGGTCCGGACGCCCCAATCTTTGATGACGTCATATGTGAACAGCCTCTAACAATTCGCATGTTTTCGCATTCATTGCTCCTTTGAAGGGTGCGATAATTGTGCGTGTGATGGCGATATGTTAAGGCAGCTGATGTAAATGCGAGACTATTTTTTAAAGACAACCAGAAGATTGTATCTATAGCTGCGCATAAAACCATTGTTGAATACTACTTACAATAAAATTGTGTTCACTCTACATATGCGTCTAAATGAATTGTTAAATAACACTTAAAATCAAATTGTGTTCACTCCCCGCTGATTATGTTTTATCTATCAACTCAACAACCTCTAGTTATCTAAACACGCTCATTGACGGGGGTCTGAGCCATCTTCGCTGTGACGGGAGCACACGCCCCCCCCTTTGGATCTCGAGAATCACGCTAGCTAGCGAAAAACGGTAAGGGGTGTTGGATAGCCCATCCAATTCTCTATAGAAAATATTTGAACCATTTCTTGTCAGGTTACATTTGAAGTCACCAGAGGTCAAGGCATACCACCATAGGGATGCCACTTAGACGTAGGTGTTCAGTCATTACATATGTACTAGTAAAGATGGAGCAAAACAATCTAAGCCATTGGAATCCTCGCAGCCAGCCAAATCCAATGCTGTATGATATTAGTAAAAACAAACTACTACCCCGTGACGTTTCGTTTCTTTTTTGCTCTTCGACTTGGGTTTAACCCCAAACCTACCGTTTAGTTAAAGTGTGGCAAAATATTTCATCACGCGACGTTTTTTCGACTTTGGCTAGCCCCCGAAACCTACCGGCTAGATCCACCAATGGGTTCACATTTAAGTATTTTATATTTTTAAAGGATAAACATAAACTTTTTTATGCGCAGTGGTCTACAATATTTGGTTTGTTTACAAATAATCGCCAGTTATGCAGTAAGGTATGTGTATTGTCTCCGCATTGTTGTAGGAGTTCAGATACCCTGCCGATTTTCATAGACGGACGAACTGTAAGCCACTTGTCACCTCACCGCCTGACGTCATAGGCCAGCTGACTCTTCAACCATTCCAATATCCTTCACCACCGCGTTCTTTCACAGCCTCTGCACTTCAGAACGGCTGCCAGCGCATAGAAGTAGGCTCAATGCTCTGAAGAAGTATGGACAGGCGATCGGAAGGGAATTAAAATAGGTTTCAATCGATGGGGCAGCCGCAAAGGTGTGGGCCACAAAGCTGCTGTTTGGTCTGTGTCTCAGCACCAACATCAGTAAACCAGAGGGTGAAAGTTTTCAGAAAATGTAGCCTGGGTAATTTCTCTTGTTAGGAACTGGGTTGGTCCAGTCAAGCTTTGACTGGTAGTGATTTGATTAGGGTCCATCAATTGCGAGTCATGATGCGATGTTATGAGCAACATACCCTTATTATGAATTTGGCGGATATATGAAAATCTCAGACCTGTCAAATAAATGGCATCTAAAAGATCTATTAAAAAAAAAACAAGACGTGCACACATTTCACTCCTAGACCGTCCTCAGGCGAGGGGGTGCAAGATGGAGGTGGCTAGGAGGCTTGAGCTAAACTTTATCCAAATACCGAGTGACTGGAGGCCTCAGGTAAATTTTTGGTTGAAGCAAAAGTGCTGGCAGTCCCAGCACCCTCCTACCGAAGGAACAAGGAGCAGTATGTGTGTGATGTGTGTTTATAAACACACACCACACACACATAAACATCCACCTTGCACCCTCGCCTGACGACGGTCTAAGACCGAAACGTTGCATTTACCTCATCCCACGCTTTTGTTTTTTTATATTTACCTTGACTTAGCCTTTTGGGCTTTTTAGGGTTTAGACGTCTTAGTTTCTGTACTTCGACTTTTTAGGCAGCAAGTCTTTTTAGCGCTTTTACTGTCATCTGTTTTAAAATATTTTTAGGGTCCTAGGCCATTCCCAAAACACTCTGTATTCTACTAAGCTTCGGAAAAGCAAACCAGGGCCTCGTCTAACATACAAACTAGGTGGGACTCGTCCCACCTTGTTTGGCCAGATATCACCTAGTTCAGTAAAAAAAAATCCTACCTAGTTTATACTGACTTGGGTGGAAACTGTGTGTAATAAAGCAATTGTTTAAGTCGAAGAAAATTCTAGGATATGTGTACATCACACAAGACCTACTCACAGTCTATATTTCTTAAGTTCCATCTGATGCATGTTTTATTTTGGACCATCATAAGCTGAGCTTAATCCGCACCCCACCCGGGGCATCAATAGCCCCTTTAAATCCGAAAATACGGGGGTTAGCGCAAATGTGCAAAGCGCATTAGAAAGCTTATGTGGATTCAGTAACATTTTAATTCGCATGTTTAAGTGCTCAGGCCAATAGTTTGACCTCCAGAGGTCAAGCTAGGTCACGATAGTTTATTTCACCAAAATTTGCAATGCTTAAGAAACCTGGGCAGGACCAGGAACTATAAGATCTGGCCATTAGAGCTGTTGAGATCTGGTAAAAATCTTTTGAGAAAAAAATTCCAGGGCTTTCTCCGCTATGTGGAATATAATGACCTCCGGCGAGTGATTTGACCTCCAGAGGCTACCTCGTGACCGAATTGACCTGAGGTCACGAAAGGTCAGAGTGACCTTGCCGTAGGTATATCAAATGAAAGCCAATGACAAGACATACATGATGGCGTTTGATTCAGTGCCTTAGCTTGGTTAGGTCAAAAGTTATCGTCAAAATGCTTATTTTGGCCCTGGTGGCATGTGATGACCTCAAGATAGGTCAGAGGGCAAATATTGCCCCTGGGACTCGTGAAAGTGTGCTCAAGAACGCCTGTCTGAGTAATCTGAACATTTGTAACAATTTTTGTGGACTTTTAGACCATAAGACAGCGTTTCCTATGTTTTTTCTGTGGAGAGGTCACCATGTAGACCTGACCTCAGGACACTAAATAAAAATCCTGGATATAGATTCTTTAGACCTGAAAGGGTCATAAAGAGAAGAAAGTTTCAAATCGATCGGCTTAGAAATGCAGCTATGGTAGAGCTCAAAGTTGAAGTGAGGTGACCTTGGCTGACCTCGCCTGGTGTCCTGATCTAGTGTGACCCCTAGTAAAAATTCAGGGGTGATGGGAAAATGATAGGAGGAGAGGTAAACCTGTCAACCATGGTGCTGCGTCTCGTCTTTTTCTGTTATTTTGAAGAAAAAACCTTGGGGGGCCATCGATGCCCCTTGGTGGGGGAAAGGAGTGAGGAATGCTAGCTTATGTCGGCCTACCCAAACCGTAGTGCGAAGAAAACCCCGCGAATGCGCTGAATAATTACAAAGCTGGATACAGTCTGCAGCCAATAAAAATGCTCGTCTCATCCAACCGACATGCCATAAAACCATCACGTCACTTGCGCCAACCTGGGAGCCCGCCAGTCATGCCTGAGGCGGCGTTGGGGTGACAGCGGTTTGAATTTTTATTAAGGATGTTTTTATTGGTGGCTAAGAGTTATCTTTTATATATATTTCTGTGAAGAACGAAGAAAAAGATCTGTTCAGATTCATGAAGGATCGTTCTTTTTCTGAATAGGTGGGTAAATATGTTGAGGTTTTTGTTGTTTTTTGAACAGCAATTCAATCTGGACATACGGAGTATAGCTGCAATGAAATGAAACGAGGGTTGTTTTATAGAAACATCAAAGGCGTCCCCATAAATTGTTACCTGTGGCGACAGACTCCTGTGGGGGTCTCTGGGGAGGATTTGGCGCAAGAGGTTTCTTAACTATCGTGCCGCTGCCTCCATTCCCCCTCTTGGTGCATTGCGTGACGTACAGCGGTGCTATATTGCGTGGATAAAGATTGTCATGAACAAAAAAGAACAATTTGAACGTGAAAATGAATTTAAATTTCTCATGCATCCATCACGCTCCGAAGTTGCACCGCGCAAAGGTTTTTTTGCTTTTGACAAGCAAGCCTGTTTTAACTGAGAGGCTAGATTTAGTGATTCTGCATCTTATATCAGGTAGAGTTGTTGAGTTATATGAAATCCCACCTGGTGAGAAAATTCCTTAGACGAGGCACTGAAGACAAGCAATGCAATTACAGCATACTTAACCTAACACCATATATAGATCTCAGAGCTCTCCATGCTGTTTGGAATTGGTTTCACGCGATCATAAAGATTCAAAAGGACCGTGTGGAGCGGAGAGCAATCTGACGGAGGCCTCGCGCAGAATGTCTCAAACAGGGCACACACGAGAGCCTCTGCAAATAAACAGCATGATTTCAAGAATAATTAGATTCAGGCTCAGCAAGCCAAGAAACTTATTTCTTCTCTTCTGAATCAAAGTGTTCCCAAAACCAATGAATCCCAAACAAGATGGTCGTGCCCTCCTGGTCTGGAGGTCAGTGAACTAATTTTGTGTAACTGGCCTGCTGCATCACAGAATTGAGATGTCAATAACCGGTGCAGCATCAGCCTGGGACCATTTAGCGCCGACCACACTGAAGTTAGCTCCCTGGCCGTTTCATGGCGCTGGGGCCAGAGCTCGTTAATATTGATTGGGTAAGGTGATCAGGCTAAATACCAAATCAATCTCAATGCACCAATCGAACCATAGGATCTGGCGTCAAAGCCGTCTAGTTTCGATAAATTCCGAAAGCGATATACGGGTTTATAAAGGCATTTACAGCTCAGGCACGTTTAGCTTCGATCAAAAGGCGGAGCGTTTGCCTTCTGGATTCCGAGGCTAATTTATCGCTTTTTGCTTAGTGAAAATTACGTAGTGGACTTTCCACTCATGATC